>PVIR01004877.1:0-75811 GCA_004026965.1 Petromus typicus | reverse complement strand
GTGCACACGTGTGTATATACATGTATGTGCATGTGTTCTGGCATGTTTGGGCTCTCAAGCAATGTTAGCACACATTTCCCAGGACAAACAGATGGAAAGGATGCTGCCAGCTTGGCTGTGGGGGGCATGGGCTGTGGCTCAGTGGGGTGAGGGACAGTTGAGGACCGATGGGTTTGAGCCCCACTGCTCCCAAACCCTCCCCACCGTATCTGTGATCCCGACACACAGCACTTCACCTTGGCCCAACCTGCTTCGATTAGGGAACCATGGTGTGTGGCACGGATTAAATATATTCAGTCACAACTGGTTTATTTTAACAACTTATTGAGACATCATTTACATCCCATGAAATTAATCTTTATTAATTCCGTGGCTTTTAATAGCTAAGGATTTCAGCACTACCACATCACAGTCCCCTTCCACACATTCCTGTTGCTTCACAAAGACGCCTCACTCCTGTCCAGGACTGGCCTAGCCTGGAAGCCACTCACCTGTCATCTGTCTCTGGATTTGCTACTCTCAGCACTGCATACAAATGGAGGCCTTCCATGTGAGATCTTTTCTCCTTGTCCCCCTCCCCCCCACACACACACACCTGTAGTAGGGATCAAATCCAGGGCCTTTGCACTGAACTAAACTCCCAGCACTTTTTAATTTTGAGACAGGGTCTCACTGAGTCACTAAGTTTTCCAGGGTGGGCCCAGACTTTCAGTCCTCTTGTCTCAGCCTCCCAAGCATGCTGGGTTAACAGATGTGCACTAATGTGCCACCTCCCTTTGCTCACTCGCCTAACGTTGCAGGGCTCAGGTGTTGCGGCGTGCACTCCATCACTGACAATAGCCCCCTTTCTGTTGATGGGAACATCGGCTTGCTTGTTCCCTGAGTGGCCCTCCTTTGGGCCGGTTCAGCGGTGCTTTGTGAGCCCATGTCCACGTGTTTGTGCAAACAAGTGTGTTCACTTCTCCTGGGTACACACCAGCAATGAAGCTGCTGGCTCTGTTTAAATTGTTCTGGTTTTCATTCTGGGCCCCTTCCCCAGTCCCAGCAGCATTGCGTTCCGCTCTCTGAACCTCTACAAGGCGCTTGCTTTCCACTTTGGTGGCAGTCGCCTCGTGGGTGTGAGGTGGGATCTACTATGGCTTGTATTTGCATTTCTCATCAAACAGCTTTTCATGTGCTTATTGGCCATTTGTAGATCTTTGGAAAAAATTTTTGTTCAATTATTTTACCCATTTTAAAAATGGGGCTGATTGTGTTCTTATTTTTTAATCATAAGAGTTCTTTATGTGATCCAAATAGAAAATCTTTGACCAAACACATCCTGCAAATGTATGTATTCTTTCTGTCTATAGCATATGGCTTTTTTTTTTAACTTTTTGAGATAGAGCCTCTCCATATAGCCTATATTGGCCTCAAACTCCTAGTTCTCCTGCCTCAACTTCCCTAATGCTGGGATTTACAAGCATGTACTACCATGTCTGGCTTATATTTTAATTTCCTTAATTTCATATGCACAGTAAAAAGTTTTATTTTATTGTACTGATTGATTGGTGAGAGATAGAACCCAGGATCTCATAGATGCAAATGCTCTACCACTGAGCTACAGCCCTAGCTTTTTATCTAGAGACGGTCTTGCTGAGTTGCCCAAACTGGTCTCAAACTCACAACCCTCAACCCTGTCCCCCGAACAGCTGGGTTTACAGGCCTGAATTTGGATAAATTCCAATTTCCATCTTTTTCTTTTGCAGATCACAGTTTTGCTCCTGTATCTAAGACTTTTCTGGTTCACAGAGATATTGTCTTGTTTTTTTGTTTTTTGTTTTTTGTTTTTTTGGTAGTTTATAGTTCTAGATCTTCCATTCAGGTCTGTGATCCATTTTGAGCTAATTTCTGTGAAGATCAAGGTCTGGGTTCATCTTTCCATGCCCTTGTTGCAAAGGCTCCTTTCCATACTCATTGCTCAGACGCCGTGTTAAAGCCTTCCCCCAGGGAAGGGCCTGTCTGGCCTCTCGATCCACCCACCCTCATGCCCAAGACCCCAGTCCACACCAGTCCTGAGCCGCTTCCTTGACGCAGCCTCGAGTAGGCCTCACAATGACAGATTCCTCTGATAACTGTTCTTCAAAATTGATTGGCTGCTCTGGGACCTTCATGTTTTCATCTAAATTTTGGGCTCCCACAGTTAGAAAGCCTGCTGGGAATTTGGAGGGGAACCCCTGGCCTCTGGAGAGGTCACCATCCAAGTGACGCTGGGCACCCAGGTCGGGCCTGAAAACCTCTCTCTAGCTGTGCAAAGCTCTGCTCTCTCTCACCAGTGTTTGTTATTTTCCATGCAAAGTCTCACAACACTTTTGTCAACTCTATAAACAGATCATCAGTGATTTATTATCGGGCACATGACTAGAATTATTTTATTAATATAACTAGTGAGTTTATCTATTATATTCTTTTTGTGCTTCTGGGAATGGGATTTCTTTAAACTCATTTGGAAATTGCTGGCTACAGCTAATCTTTATACATTAATTTTATGTCCTTTTACTTAGGAACTCATTTATTAGTGCTATTAGTTTTTCTGAGGATTTTTGGAACTTTTTGTACACATAGGATCACATTATCTGAAAAGAAGTACAATTTTACCTGTTTCCTCTGAATCTGAATGTGTTCTCTGTTTTTCTCAGTCACTCCTTTCACATTCTACCAGCAGTGGAAGATGCTGGCTGCATTTCCCGCCAGCACTTGTTGTTATCTGTCTTTCTGTGTAGCTGCTATGTTGGTGGGTGATACCTTGTTGTGATCTTGCTGTGCATTTATCTTCAAGTTAATGAACTGGGTATCTTTTTCTCACCCTCATTTTCCATCTGTGTATCTGCTGAGAACAAATATCAATTCAGATCTTCTTCTCATTTCAAAATTTGAGTTATTAATCTTTTTATTATGAATCATTAAAAATTCTTTATATGTTCTAGAGTCCAGTCCTTTATCAGATGTCTTAGTTTGTGCATTTTTTCCCATTTTGTGCACTATCTTGCAATTTCTTAGTGGTATCTTTTGAAACGTAAAAGACCATATTTACGCAATCCATTTTATCTAAAGCTTGGGCCGGGGAGTTAGCTCAGTGGTTCCGGCACCTGTCTTGCAAGCATAAGGACCCAGGTTCGATTACCGGTAACCACATACAATACTGGGTGTGGAGACTCACGCCCAGCAGCAACCAGTACCACATACCACAGTGCCGGGCGTGGTGGCTCCCGCCTGTAATCCCAGCACTTGGGAGGCAGAGGCAGGAGGATTGTGATGTGAGTTGGAGGCTGAGCTCAGGGCCAGCCTGAACTACAAAGCGAGACCCTGTCTCAAAAAAACCTAAAAAAAAAGCCTAAAACCAAAAAAAGGAAAGGGCTTTTGGTCCCATGTCTAAGACAACTTCACCTCAACTAGGCCATGAAGATTTACTCCTATGTTTCCTTTCAAGAACGCTATAGTTTTTGCTCTTCTCTTTAAGCCCATGGCCCATTTGGAAGTAGCTTTTTGTGCTTTGCAAGGAAAGAATGTGGTTGGCTAAACATCATTTGTTAAAAAGATGTTTCTTTACCCCATGGATTATGGTGGCACTGATTTGCTAAAATTTTATTTAGAATTTTTTTCATCTGTTCAAGAAAGATATTAGCCTCAGGTTTCCTCATAGCTCTTCACCTGGTTTTGGTATCCAGACGCTGCTGACCTCTGAGAGCGAGCTGGGAGCACTTCCCTATCCTTAGTTTCCTGGAAGTCTCTGATAAAGCAGTATCATTTCTTTCTGAAGTGTTTCATAGATTCAATATGAAGCTCATTTGGGCCTAAAGTTTTTTTGTCTGTGAAAAATTTCTAGCAAAGCAGTCAATTTCTTTGGTGAGTCAAGGCCCACATGTGCAGTTTCCCAAGTAAATTTTAGTTCAAATGTGTATTTTCCCAACTCTGTAATATTTGTATTATTGGTGTCTTCACTCCTTTTCCTAACTAATGTAATTAAGGGTTATCAACATTATTAATAAACCATCAACTTTAATTTCACCGATTTCTACTTCTTTTTGTTTTTCTCTGTTCATTTCTATTTTGATCTTACTAACTCCTTGCTTCTGCTTTCTTTAGATTTAGTTTGCGCTCCTTTTCTAGTTTCTTAAGGTATAAACAGGTTATTCATTTCATACTTTTTTTTTGAGACAAGGTCTCGCTTTGTAGTTCAGGCTGGCTCTCAACTCACTATGTAGCCCAGGGCAGCCTCAAACTCATGGCAAGTCTTCTACCTCTGCCTCCCGAGTGGTGCTTACAGGTGTGAGTCACCACAACCAACATTTCACATTTTTGTGGTGTGGCAGACATTTACCACCATATAGGCTTTTACTGCCATGAGCATTCCCCTCAGTACTGATTCTGTAGCATCTTGCACAGTTTTTTATGTTGTATCTTCATCATTATCAAAATTTGTCTTATTTCCTCCTTTGATTGTCTTTATTGACCATGTGTTATTTAGGAATCAGGAGTTATTTGCTTCATTTCCAAATTCTTAAGGACTTCCTAGAGTCTGTCCTGCTATTGATTCTAACTTAACTCTATGTGGTCAGTCACATTCGGTAGTATTAAGTTTTCTTAAATCCATCAAGACTTCTTTCATGAGGCAGAATGTGCTGTTTTGGTAAATACTCGGTGTGAAGTTGGGAAGAATATGAATTCTGTCAGTGCCAGTGAGGTCAGTCTTTTGCTCTTATAGGTTGAACATGCCCAGTCCAAAAATCTGAAACTCGAGGTCCAAAACTTTTAAAGGGTGATGTAAGTCTAGCAAATATCCAGATTCCAGTGAAGCATTTGCATCCTCGAGCATTTTGGATAACAGTGCCCACCTGCTCTGCTGCTGGCGTCAGTGCGCCCTCGCCTGCCTCACACTCCTGGTGCTCCATCAGTGATTGAGTCTGTTTCCCGATTCCGTTTTTGCCTTGGCTTTGTGGGTCCTAAGGCTCTGGGCTGTGGGCACAGACTGTCAGGGCTGGTGCCATGTCAGTGCCCTGTCCCTGCATAGTTGCCTTCTTTGGGGGCCTCTCACCAACACCCGCTTCCTGTGGCCTCCGTGTATAAGTGCGCATACTGTGGCCGGTGTCCCCTGCTGTGTCTCTACCCACTCTTCTCTATGTCTTTACATTTAAAGTGTCATTTTGCAGGCAATATGGAAATAGGTCTTGCTCATTTTTTTTTCTTTAATTTCTATCAGCCTCTGCTTTTTTGCAAAAATAGCTTGGCCTTTCATATTTACAATAATTACTGTGGCAGAATATCCAGAGTCACCACTTGGCTACTTTTTAATTTGCCACAGCTATCTCCCCCGAATACTGTATTTCTCTCTGGTTTTGGTTGAGTTTATAATTCTGTTGTGTCTGTTGCTCATCAGGGAGGACATTTGCTATCAGGGCTGCATTAAGGGTTACAGTGTACATCTCCAACTTGTTGCTCTCAAGTGGTCCATCCCTATGGATCCAGCTTCACAGTGGTTGTCCTCCCCCAGCCACACTCTCCATTATACAGTGTATTTTTGTTGAAAGCCCACTTACCTTTTAAGCAGAAATACTGTTGTTTACCTGTAGTTATTAATGTCAGCTTTTCCATCCCTACTGTAGAGATATATAGATTTATACCTAGTATCATTTTCCCTCTGCCTATAGTATTTACTCTTTAACATTCTTTTTTCCACTTTCAGTACTGAGAACTGAACCTAGGGCCTTTGAGGTGAGCTACATACTGTGCCCATTATTTACTTATTATCTGAGACAATTGCCCAGGCCGGATTTAGAGCCACTTGACTCAGCCTCCCAGAGGGCTGAGATTACTGGTGGAGGAGAAGCTGCTCACCTCATGGCCATTAGGAAGTAAATCGAGCAGGGAGGAGCCTGGGAAGGAGAACACCCTTCCAGGCCTCAGACCAGCCCAACTCTGGCCCGCCCTGCCTCCCAGAAGCACGTTTGGTGCATGGAGTGCATCACTGTCATCCAGTCATCCCACACGCCCGAGGCTTTGTGGGACACCCCAGAGGGAAAGCATGACATGCACTTAGGGTTTCACCTCCAGGAGTTCAGTTTTGATCTTCTCTTACACCTTCTATGCCTGCACCACTGCAGTCCACGGTGGCCAGGATCACCCTGGCATCCCTGCAGATCGCAATGCCTGGTCAGACCCCACTGCTTTCAGCCCATCCACTTTTCTTTGCTATGTCCGTGCTTCTGGTCCATGCCTGGTGATTTACATGCCAGGTACATAAAATTGACCTTGCTGGGTGCCAGAATTTTGCATTCTAAATGTTCCCGGGCTTTATCTGGACACAGCCAAGTTCCTGTACATAGCTGAGTCCTTCGGTCGTGGTTGGGGCTGGAGGAAAGCGGTGTCCAAGGCCAGCTCCTCCTGAGAGTTCCGGACTATTGCTCCCCCACGTGCTCCTCCATCTGCTGCTCTGGCTTCAGTCTGAACTCTGGCTCTGTCTCTGCACCCTAGGTTCTCACCTCGTTCTTCTACCCAAGGATCCTGCGTGGGTTTGAGTGGCCTGGGCACCTGGGGTCTGTGGTTTGGTCTAGGTTTGTCCTACATTTGCTGAAACCTGGCTGCTTCTAGTTCCTCTGAGTCCATGTTGGGTCTGGATCTCAGCCTGGCTCTTCTGTTCCTCCTCATCCATTCAGGCACAGCCACCCTGCCTCCACCCACCATGCCAAGCTGTGTCCATGTGCCACCTGGCACTCCTCTGCAGGTCCCCAAGGGCACAAGCAGTGGGTTGTGAGCATCTGTACCTGGCAACTGGCCCTAGAGACATGTGCCACCCACAGACACGTGGCGGGTACCTGCCACATGCCAGGCCCTGTGTGGGTGCAGACGGGTGAGGCTGAGGCTGAGGCTGAGACTGTCTGTGGGGTCAGAATGGCAAGAAGCACAGTGGTATCTCCCCAGGGTGATGAGGGCCACAGGGTAAAGAGGCCTTACCACGGGCATCCGAGCTGGCTGCTGGCACAGCAAGGACCCCTGAAGGTGTGGGTGATCAGCCAGTGCACTGATATTGTTTATTGATGTTTCAACACATTCCTGAGCTGGACCTTCAGACTCCAGGGTTCCAGATGGGGCAGATGCTGGCCGAGTGATGTTCTCAGAGACCCTGGCTCAGGGCAGAGCCACTGGCCGTGCTATTACAAGTAGAGGTCACTGGGCCTGTCCCCAGTGAGGCCAGGTGAGCCGCCGTGTGCATGGGCAGCCTGAACCCCTGGACTTAGCCCAGCTTCTCTCCTGGAAGGCGAGAGTGGCCGGGTCCTGAGGATCTCAGCAGGCGTCAGACATGTGCAGCTCCCAGCCCACTCCCAGATCAGCTTCTTCAAGGTGGACGAGCACCTCGGGGAGAAGCCCTTTGAGACTCCATTGTGAGTAGGGGTAACACTGGGGCACCCCATGTGAGGAGGGATGGAGCCAGGGAGCCCCACCTCTGCCTCGCCTGTGCCACCCACATACATCCACACACCAGGCCTGACACCAGCCTACAGAGGTGAACACAAAGGTAGCATTAGCTGGTGGGGCCAGGGTGGTGGTCGGGGAAGAGGGATGGAGGGGCTACCTTGGGGGTCCCAGCCCAGCAGGCGACAGGCGGCCCTGCAGCCTCCTAGAGTGTCTGGACAGTGTGCCCCAGGCCCCAGTGAGGCCGGCTACATGACCGGGTGTGAGGTGTGGACCCTCATCTGGCTCCCCAGCCCCACCATGGTGCTGTTTCTTTGCCAGTGGGTTCCAGTGCCTCTCCTACCCATTGTCCTGCCTCGCATCACCACACCTGGGGCCCAGAGCTGCACCACTGTCCCGTGGAAAGCCAAGCCCTGTACTGGATTCCAGGGCTGTCCATAGCCAGGATGATATCCCTGCTCACCTACCAGGTGAGTGGAAGGACAAACCAGCTGCTGTATGGCATAGAGCACAGAGGAGGCCCAAGTGGGAGCAGGCAGGACGGCCCTCAGCCAGCAGGCAGAGGCTGGCGATCTGGTGGCTCAGCAACTTGTGCCACGGCACACACACCCAGCCTAGGTAGGATAGCTGGGGTGGTAGGGCTGCCCTCCAAACCGGGCAGCAGTGGAGTTCTCAAGTCTCAGCACAAGGGGTGCAGTCTGGGTGGCCTAACCCTCCTGCAGCACACTCAGCACTGCTGGACATCCAAGGTGCCTGCAGTCTTGGTTGCATCATGGCCAGGGCCTCAGCCAGGCACGTGGCGGGAGGGGAGGAAAGGGCAGCACAGTACTCTCGGCCCCAGTGGCTGGGATTGCCCTCACGGTGCCTGTGTCCACTCGTCTCCCCACCCCAGAAACCCACCAGCACACAGCCAGGCCAGAGCCAGACAGGCCTGTCCTTATGGTAGGCACAGCCCAGAGAAGAGCAGTAAAATGGGTTCTCCTCCCACAGAGCATGACGCGCAGCTGCTCCCTGTGGCTGCAGGTCCCCTCGTTTGGGGCACAGGATGGATCTGGTCTGATCTCTTTTGTCCGCCTACCCCTAGGTAGGGCACCTAGAGTAGTAGGGCTGCCCCTCCAAATGGCAATTTTATGACAGCAGCAATTTTATGCTACATCAGCCGAATGGTCCTCATGTTTCTATGCAAAAGTACTCGCTGGGTGCCGCACCTTCCATGTAGAGAGTTTCAGAGCCAAGTTCCAAGGTCGAGATGGAAACCAGCCCAGGAATGTAGCCCTTGCCCCATACCCCCGGCACTGCCTGCATCCCCGGAGAGCCCTGCAGAGCTCAGCCTGGCCTAGTTGTCATTTGGATTCAGGAGACTTGTGCCTCCAAAGTCACATGCCAGCCACCCAGGGCTGCCAAGTACGGGTCCTCCTGGGGCTTCATGGCCTGGGTTCCCCATTAGGAGGGCATTCGGCCTCCTGCCTGGTGCATGGGCAGACAACTCCCTGTGTCTCCCAACCTCTCCGTGCCTCCGTTTCTCTTTTATAAAGTGAGGTTAATGAATCCTACCCCCCAGGCTGTGCTGGGGTCATCTGAAGGCAGGGACCCCCTAAGGCTCCTGCCCTGTCCCTCAAACTGAGAGGAGGCAGCAGTCTGGGCTCCCCAGGGATGTGCAGCGCTGTCCAGGGCCTGTCCTGTCCACAGGGCTGGTGGTTAGAAAGCTGCAAGGCCCCAGGCAGATGGCCCACCCTCTGGCCCCTCTGGAGGCCAAGCTCTGAGCAGTATGGGGCACAATGCCCCCCAAAGGCAGCCTGATGCCCACATACACACTGGAGTGTGGGTCACCGTGGCAGACGAGTCATCCACCAAACCCAGACAGAAATGGAGTGCAGCTCGGAAGCCCATCTAGGCTGGGCAACTTGGAAGGAAGAAGACGAGCAACAGGCCTTGGGCAGGGGGCCCCAGTGAGGCTCTGCGCCTTCCCAGAGGCCACAGTGGATGTGTGGGGGGTGCAGGTCTCTCTCCTGTCTGCTCTTCTTAACATGAGCCCACTGCACGTGGACTTATGCCCTCCAGCTTGCAAGCCCTGACCCCACCCAACTGCCTCCCTTCGGTAATTTTCCAAATTGGCTTTCCTTCCAGTCCTGTCTTGCTGCAGCAAGTCTTCCCTGCACCTAAGGGCAGGGATCCCCCACTTCCCTGCTGCTCTCTGCTGCAGGACCTTGGCTCTGGGCAAGCCCCACATAGGGACCAGTCTCCTACCTGTGCCCATCCAGCCCAGAGCCCTTCCGACAAAGCTGCAGAAATTCAGCTGTGTCTTGGTGAGGACGGTGACCTCTGGAAAGCTTGAGAGAGTGAACATGCCTTGCTGAAAAGCTGTTGATCCCTCATGGCCTGGGGCCTGCAGGCAAGCAAAGCCTATCAGGGACCCAGCTTCAGCTTCCTCCAACCCCAGGCAGCTTGGGAGCCTTCTGCCCCCAGGAAGGGCCCTGGACAACATGGCCAGCTGTGGCCCCACTCCATGTGCCAAGCATGAGTCTGTGACCAGCCAGGTGGCTTCTGCGTTTCTCCCTCCACAAGCCAGAAGAACACAGAGCTTGGGAATCCAAAGCATCTCTGCACACGTGGGGAAATGAACCAGAATTGTCTCCCAGAAGCGACCTTCAGGGACACATCCCTCCACTGGATCCCCAGAGGGCTGACAACCTGTGGATGTCACTCCTGCCAGCCTCATGCGGACAAAGCCATCAACTCAGAGCACATCAAGTCACCAGAGAGTGCCATATGAGGCTGGCAGCAGACAGGGCTGTCCCTGATAAAGCCATTAGGGTGACTCTCATGGGTGGAGACCTAAAACCTGCTGAAGCTATGTGGGTGCCTCTCATCCAGGCACCAGGCACAGGAGATAAGGATGGGCTCACCTTGTGCCAAGCAGCCCCTCTCCACAAACCTAAGAATTCATCTTCAGACTTGTGTGTAGAACCTGCTTTTAGTGAATAGCAAAGTAGTTTCAGACCCATTAATATTTGCTTCTTTACACAGAAGCATAGAGGGATGGGGAGGCCCCTTCTCAGTCACTATGGACTGGTTTCTGCTTCTTATCTGGCTACTCTGTCATCTTCTTGTACTACTTCATGGTCCTGTGTGGCTGCAATAGCTCCATCCATCAAATACACATTCCATCTGGCAGGAAGGAAAAAACCTAAAGAACAGAACTCAGTTACATAGACCAAGCCACATGGAAGTAAAGAGGGTGATATGCCTACAAAAATTGTCTTCTGCCATCAGAAGAGAGGGAAATGAGATACTGACTGACTTTGTCAAGGAAGGCACAGCTCCTGAGCCTGGCCAGTAATCACTTGAGTGTCCAGAGATACGAACTCTGGGAGCTGGAGACTGAGCCCTGTGCTGCTTTCACCACTGAAGTGGCCTGTGACCCTGCCCACAGGACCATGAAGTCCTATGTGTGGTGGGAGGGCTGCCCTGTGGCCCTGCTCTGCCGGTAGTGCTGTAGGAGGTGCCTGGGCTAGACCATTGGGGACACTCAGGACATGAAGACCTTCCACATGGCACCTCCAGTCTCACACCTCTGAGCGCCAGGGCCTCTGTTGTCACGCGCGCCGTCAGCGGGCTGCCGATGGATCGGAGGTGGAACGGGCCTGGCCGCCCACAGAGAGACGAATGCTGCCTGAGTCAGGCCTAAAATTAAAGCAAGCAGGCGGTGGTGGCGCTGAAGCAATTATCGATGTTTCAACGCGTTCCTGAGCCTGGTGCCAGCAGCCAGGCTGGGAGGGGCACGGCCATCCAGTGCCCCTGGATGGTAGCAGGAGCAGGCCATGCACAGATCATACTGGTGTGAGGTCTGGGGACTTAGGAGCCCCAGGGTCCAAGTTGCCAGGAAGCTGACTGCTGCCCCAGGCCTCCAGCACCACCCAGGTCCCGACAGTCAGAAGACAAGCCTCCAAACCCTCCTTCTCGCTTCCAATGCCGTCAGATGGAGAGCATGCTCTCTCCCTAGGCTTGTGTCAGTAATAGTAATTGCAAAGCGCATATTTCATTATTCTATTGATATGAAATATTTCAGTTAATCGTCTTTAACTTTGCAATAAGACAATTTGCATTTGGTTGACAAGAAAAGATGCCCTCCCAGACATGGACCATCGCCAGATATCCCAAACCCTATTTTGGATAAATTACAGCACCCAGATTTCAGCAACAAAGCACATTGATTTTACATTCAGGAGGATTTTTATATTTAGTCTCCTAACCTTTTGTAATTCCCACCCACGGCTCAGCATGCAGAGCCTTTTGTGTGCCCCATTCCTGGCGGGGCGTCTGCCTCGGCCCCAGTAATTTGGGCCCATTGACTCACAGAGCAGGTGCCTGAGATTGCGGGGGCTCGCGTGGGTGCTGGCCCAGGCTCAGGAAGTCCCTGCAAACTGGTTCGGGGGAACTGACGGGACCACAGCAGGAAAAGAAGGTTACAGTGCTTTTCTTTTCTCTTTTTTCCACCACACAAAACTCTCCCCATGAATGTTTCCAGTTGGCCTGAGTGATTCTTCCTTTTCATATGTTGGACAAATGGATTTGAGTACTCGTCAGATGGGACCCGGGAAGAATCAGCCGTTATTGTAAGATGATTTAGAAAATCAAGGTGCCCTCTGCTGCTAATTCAATCTTGCCAATAAAAATGGAGGAACGTGCTGCCGAGGGTTCCTGGAGATTTCAGCTTCTCGTGGGGCGATACCACACTTCAGTATTAATTGTCTACAGCTAATTATGGTGGGCAGCACAAGAGAGTCATATTTTTAAGGGAAATTTGTGCTATAAATTCCTCTTCCAGGAATCATCTCATAGAGGGGACGCCCCAGAAAATCCAGTATAAAAAGCCATCATGTTTCCTGCACCAATACAGTGGATGAAAATGGAAACTCGCTCAGATATCAGTGCAGATTCTGTCCAAACACAGCGAGGGGCGTGTGGGTTGGGGTGGGAGCCGGACAGGCACCATCCGCTCTTCAGGAAGGCAGTAAGAGGGTAGATGTGGACCTTGCAGTTGGTGGGAAATGCCACCATGGGGGTCTCAGCCAGCTCTGTAACAGCTCTAGTTTTGTTTTGGAGTCAGGGCCCCGCTGTGTTGCCCGGGTTGGTCTGAACTTTCAGGGTGTTCTCGCCTTGCCCACTGTGGTACTGCTGCCCCTGACTGATACTGGCCCCTCCTTTCTGGGGCCTGTCTTCTGCCAGGTTGTCCTGGCCCCCCAAGTCCCTTCTGTCCTCAGCCGTTCCGCCTTAAAAGCCATGAAGTCTGGTCAGTGAGGCTGGGCAGGGGTGAGTACAGAGGTACTGTGAGGAAAGCCCTGCACACTGTGGAGATGGGGTGATGGCAGACCCCACGAGCTACAGGGACAGGTGATAGGGTCCCTAAAGGCTGGGATCTGAGGCATGTTGAGCTATGTGGGCATCACAGACATGAACATCAACACAGGACATGCATCTGTCTGTGCAGCCATGAATTCTGGTCCCTCCCAGCTCTATCAAATCTGGGCAGTGACTCCAGCAGCAAAAGTGACTCAGCCTGCGGTCTGGATCCCCCATGGGAGATGTGGGAATCCAAGAGCATCTGTCAGGGGCTAGGTGAGGCTTCAGGGACCGGGGGGACAGGCCGCCAGGGCAGGCATGGGGCTGTCTGAGCATCAGACACGGTGGGTAATGGGGAGTGGGATCTACCAGACAGCCTCGGGGCTGGAGAGTAGGGCTCTTGGAAACTGGCAACACCATCTAACAGGGGGATCTTGAGGCACCACTCCGACTGTGCTCTGCTAACCTGACGACCTCAGCAAGCCTGGGCAGGGTCCCCAGGGCCTGGCCCATGACCTTCAGAGGCACCTGTGTCCCCTAAGTCAGGGCCTCACTGAGGACTCTGGGGACCCACAAAGCCAAGGGCACAGTGACAGTGCCACCCCTGTGGTTTTGTCTGGGCTGTAAGTCTCCCTGCTGGGGCTGAGCAGGGACCACCAAGCTGGCCAGATGCATTCTGGTCACCCTGGCCACAGAGGAGCCTGGCCTGGCTGGAGACCATAAGCTGGGGGTTCTGTGAGCGGTGCTGTGCCATTCTGTAGAACAGAGGGGTGCAAGTGTGCATGTGTCTGACTGTGTATGTGACCACATCTGTGAGTGAGTGTGTGTGTGTGTGTGTGTGTGTGTGTGTGTGTGTGTGTGTGTGTGCGCGCGCAGCTTAAGGGTCCTGCCGCATCGTGCTCTACCCTGCCGCCTTCCTCAGGGCTGTGCGGCTGCCTGTATTTGGACTGGCCCTCAGGCAGTGGTGCCAATGGCCCCAGAGTCTTCCTGCATCCTCCATAACCTGAGTCCCACTGGACCTGGCTGACGGCCCACAATCAGCTCTGCCCACACTGCTTCCTGAGAGTGGCACAGCGCAGGTCTGGGCAGGAGGCAGGCTCTTCCAGAATCTCTGCTGGGTGCCAGTTGTGATGTCCCACACGGCATGGCACTATGACCGGTCTACTCTGTGGCCTGAGGGCATGGACTTGGTGGCCCCACAGGCCTCTACACTTCTCCATCATCTGCATCTGTGTGTAGTGCAGGCAGGCGAGGGAGAGCGAGGTAAGGGCAGGACCTGGCCCGTCACAGAGTGGACCCTAAGTGTCCGGTCTGGGACACCACAGTCCACTGCCTGCAGGGCGGGCAGTGGCTGCCTTTGTGCCCATCTGTCACAGTCAGCCACACAGCCCACTGGCCTCACCCAGTGCCTTCCCGGGCCTCCATTCTGAGCTTGCGTAAGGGCGCCCAGCCTCCATGCTCAGCTGCAGCCTTGGCCAGGCCTCTGAATGACATCCACAGTCAAGGTGTTGTTCAACACCCTGTGGCCTCCATCACTCTGTTGCTACTATGGGCCCTGTGACAGGTTGGGCACCAGCAGGTAGCTGTGGAGCCTCAAGCACCAGGCACTTCCGAGACCAAGGGACCCAGGGGCAGCAGTACCCATGGGAACAGATATCTAGGTGCCACGATGTCCCCGCACGGTCGCAGCAAGGCCCATCACAGTGGCCCAGCCTGGCTGAGCCATGCCGCCCTCTTCTGTAACTGGGGCAATAGTCAAGGGTAAAAACTGCATGGAAACTGGGATCTAGTGTGCAAGGACCATGTGTTGGGGAGCATGGGCCTGCACTCCCCAGGCTGGAGAATGTGCCCCATCCCTGGGCACCTGGCCAGCTGGCCATGGCCACCACAGAGGCAGCAGGCCCTGGGTCAACCAAGGGAGACCTCACCAGGCTGCCTGGGCAGGTCCTACCCCAAGGACATTTGGCTGGCCCCGCATGGTGCTCGCATCCTGCCACACGTGAGCCTTAGAGGTGGCTCTGCCATCCCTGGCTCTGCCTCTGGTCTCTAACAGGCACAGTTCCTTGGCTAATGAAGTCACCACCAAAGACTAATGCACTGTGTCTGGTCACCTCCAGCAAGGCCATTGCCTGCCCCACAGGACCAATAATGTTTTATTTTTTTTTTAATTCACTTAAATGGAAAAAACATCTCAGGCTGTGGCTCAAGCACCTCCTGGCAGGTATAGCCCAAGGCGGCTGTTTCACATGCCACCAGCCCTTGAGACCTTGTTTATCCGATGATTTCTCCACCTCCTGCCTTGGTGTCCTACACAGGTGATTAGGGAGTCTAATTGACTCTGCTGTAAAAAGATAATTAATTGACATTTCCCTCCCTGAGAGCCCAGGCTGCCCGCACTATCCAGCCCCTCCTTGGGTGGCACTGTGACCTTTATCTTGCTGATAAAGCTGTAAGCGGAGTAATTAGAATTACAGCGAGGCTTTGCATTCTCTGGGAGCAGGAGTTCACCCAGGGAAGTCCCACTAGGGATGGGCAGGTGTGCCCTCAGGTGGGAGAACCCCCAGAACCTGCCCGGAGCAGCCGGCACCCAGTGTGGAAACAGTAGGCCACAGAGCCCTGATCCCTGCAGCCCCACAGCATTGCCTGCCTAGCCTTTCAGCTTGTGGCCCTGCCCAGTCTGAGGGCCTCTCCACAGCCATCTTCCCTCAGGGGTTGGACTGCAGGGCCTTTGGGGGGCACTGGGCTGCTTGCTCTTCCTGAGCCTTCTTAGTGGCTTGGCCTGCCAGGAGCAGGGCTGCAGATAGGATGGATGGGTGAGAAGAGCCCCAGGGAACACAGGAGCAGCCACCGTGTGGCCACTGAGCAGGAGGCTTCAGGACCCCCCCACATGACACCCACCCTGGGCACCTCGGAGGCAAGCAGGAGGCATTCCCAGCTGGGCACAGGGAAGGCAGGGATAACAGCCAGTCAGCTGAGAGAGGCACTGAGGGCTGCTGGCTCCCAGGAAGAAATGGGAGGGGCCCATGACACAGAAGTGACCTCCTGGGTCCCTTGGGCAGGACAGAGCCCTGGGCCAGTGCTGTGAAGGCCTGGGCTGCAGGCCTAGGAACCCACTGCAGGCAGCAGCTGATGTGGGGGCCCAGACCCCCCAGGAGTCCTGGAGAGACCTGGGGACCTGGTCTTGAGCAGCATCTGTGAAGGGAATGAGGTCATGTTTGGGAACCTGGAGCTCCTATGTCTGTGGTGTGGACCTACTGGGCTGGGACCTGGCCCAGGGGAGAATCCAGGTCATCTGGGTGAACACAGGATGGGTCAATGGGCATCCAGGAGCAGGGCCATCAGCCATGAGTTTAAGACAGAGAAGCCATGGGCACACAGCCCCTTCAGGAATGGTAAGAAAGCAAGTTCTCTTCTGAAATACCCATGTCCCCAGGCCCTGCAGGGTGGCACCTAGGGGCATCAGAGTGCTATCCCCTGTATGCTGTGCCCCTGTGCCATGTGCCAAGGCCACGATGGTGAGTATGGGGTGATGCCCATCTGGATACTCTGCTTTAAGCAATGTTTGAGCAGCTAGTGTGTGAGGACCTAAGTAGACCCTGCCAGGGTGATGCACAGAGCCGGCCACACCACCTTTCTAGACTACTCTGCACACGTCAGAAATCATGGGGGTCAACAAAATAAGATGGGTTGAATGGGGCTCACCCCAGCTCCTGGTCTAGGTACCTGGGCAGGGTGCCTGTCGTAGGGAAGGTAGTGGGGTGGTACAGTCCAGTCTTGGTAGGAACAGGCCTCTGGTGGGTGAGAGCAGAAAGGCCAATCTTGGTGCACAGGGTCAGGCAATACACACAGCCAGACTCTGAGGGGCAGGGAGGTTACAGCTCAGGGAAGTGGCGCCAGGGGGCTGCTGTCCTGTGTAGGTCAGATTTTTGCTGGGTTTCTCTGTGGCTGCCCAACTCCCTCGCCATGGTCCACTCTGGCCAAAAGTAACAGAGGTGAGTATCCAGGGTTGGCTCGAGCCCCTGCATTCTCTACACAGCTCCAGCTCACCCCACCTGTCCGACTCCACCAGGCAATAAGTTCTGATCCCGGCCCAGTTTGGAGGTGTCTGTACCTGCTGGAAATGCTTGCTGGGCTCTTAAACTTGCTGGGCCAAGCTCCCACCCCGGGCCATGGAGATCAGGTTACCTTGCTGCCTTAGCTTGCCGTGAAGTCGGCAACAGCCAGTATGCAACTGCAGGAGTTTTGGCACCCAGATGCCAGGTGGAGGCTGCAGTTGCATTGAGGGTGGATATATTGCCATCAGTGCCGCAGCTCCCAGTTATTGCTCCGGACATGAGTGCACAAGGACAGCAGGGCAGAGGGAGGAGGATGCTTGCTGAGGATGTCCTTGTGGAGCAAAGACTTCACTCTTAAAAATGCACCCTAAGATGGAAGTGAGGTGCCTCTAGGAGAAACAATCCCCACCGTGGCTCCAGACCCACAGGCTGACACCCCAGCCTCTCTGACACCCCCAGGGCCCGTCCAGGGCATAGATGAGAAGACGTCCCTCTCTCCATCAATCTCCAGGGGGTGGGGGATCCTGAAGCTGAGCCTCTGCACTGCAGACTCCCTTAATTCCTATGTGCTGGACACACACAGAGAAAGCCTGACCTGCATCATGGCTTCCGGGAGCCGATGCAGTGTGGTCACAACCCATTTGCCACGGGGTCTGTGCCAGCCACACTTCGCCAACCACACATGGGCTGGCCCAGGGGGCGTGGCCAGGACCGCATCCCTCCTCATCCAGGTCTGGCCTCTTGGGTGCATATCCAATGCCCTGAGGCTGCTCCCTTCCTTCACGGCCATCCGCAGCCAGAGAGCACCTTCAGAGAATCTCTTGCAGCTCCTTGTGGACCCGGTTTGGTGACTCGATCTCTCTCTCGTGTTTCTGGCGAACCTGCTCAGACAATGCACAGGAGCCCCCATGTCCTGTGGACTACCGACACGTGACAAGAGGCTATGCAGAGTTTGAAGACATCTTCCTCGGGCCGCCCCCTCCCAGCCTCCAGCCTTTCCCAGCCCTGGGCAGCCCCGGCCAGGTGAGCATAAATGACATGGAGGCTGGGGAGGCCTGGCCTCTCCACCTGTGCCAACCCTGCTGAGCCATCCTCTCCTCACTTCGACCCTCAGAAGGCTGACAGCAAGCTCGGGAGTGACCTGTACCCAACCCAGGCAGAGCCTACCACCCAAGACAGCAGGTAAAAAGCAGATACCTCACAAGTCTCCTGGGGCCTCAAGTACCTCAGTTTCTCCAGACACCATAGACAAAGGGTCTATGGGAGCCGATGGCCAGGTTGGCCATGGGAGGCATAAAAAGACAGTGTGCCTGCCCTGGGAGGCCTGGCCCAGGGCCAGCAGCTGGAGTATGCACCCCATCTGCCCCCACTGGGCCCAAAGCAGCGCTGACCGTGCACACAGCACTCAGGCCATGTACAGGAGGATGAGAGGAGTGGGCTCTGGGGGCCTCCCAGATGGTCACATTTCCCCTCATTCCAGGCCAGGTGGTGGTTTCAAGCACACGTGTGTGGGGTGTGGACTGGTCCTGTTTACAGAGTGGGAAACTGAGGCACGGGGACTTAGAGTTCAACAGTTGCTCAACCAAATCAAGTATGATTGATCCAAGAGCTTTGTGCCACACAGCAGGGGGCAAGGAGATGCCCTCTTCAAGCCTCAGAACATATCTTGGGACAGTCACCAGGCAAGATGCCTCCAGCCCTCAGCCCTCACACTGGCCCCTGTTATAGAGGACTTGTGTCCCTGGCGGCGTCCACCTGCCACCTGCCTGCCAAAGTGCAATCTGGTCTTGGGGTAGAACCTGTGTTGTTTACAACCTTGTTGGAGCAGTGACTAGACAGCCAGAGAGGAACTTGGCCACAAGAGTGGCAGAGCCATCCCCAGATGCTCTGTGTGACCAATACCAGGCCCCCAACACCACCAGGAACAGCCTAGCTTGGCCCAGCATGGAGACCCCTGGCTGTGAAGCTAACACCATCACAGGTCCCTAGACAGCTTCCTCTCGTGTATGTGGGCTAGTGGCCTGCTCACCCACCTGGCTGACCCATAAATGGGGTTGACGTACCATAGGCTAAGGATATCAGGGCCCCAGTAAGACTGGCCACAGAGTCAGAGCTTCTGGTCCAAAATGCACCCAACTCTCTTGCAAGTACAGGACCTCAACAGCCTCCTGCATTCTATGTGTCTGATCTCTGGAAATCCTAGTGGTTTGGCCTCTCCTCTCTGGGTAATGGGGATCTGTTTTCTGGTTGTGGAGATCATAGGGAGATACTTCTCATCGAGACCTCTCCTAGGATTGTGCTCCCTTCTGGCAGCTTGGCCACAAGTTAAAGACACATCTGACTGTTCCCAGACAAGCCCCAATTTCAGCCAGCCCCCAGCTCTGAGATCCCACAGCCTCATGGCCTCACTCTGTGGCACAGCATGGAGCTCAGCTCCAGCCCAGCTCTGGGACATGAACTCAGCCACCTGCCACTGCCTAGAGGTCACCTGATCCTGGGAGGTTGCCTAGCCCTTCTCCCACCATCCTGCCCCTGCTGGAGGCACAGCTGAGGATAGACATCCATCACGAGTTCCCATCGCCGGCTGCCTGGAGTCTTAGGCAGCTGGCAAACACTTGGCTCTGGAGATAGGTCCCCAAGGTAGGGTGTGCAGTGGCTTCCTGTGCCAGCACTGCAGCAAATGACTGCAGCTGCCACCCCTCTCCAGCCATGGTGGGTCAGATGCCCATATCTTGCTGCCATATATCAGCTGGCCTGGTGCCCTTGCAGCCATACAGCAAAACTTCCATGTCAGGACAGGACCTGGGTTCCCTGGACCTGAGCCCTGACACCTGCTGGGGCACTGGCAGCCAGGCATGTTGACCTCAGGTCATGGCCAGACGGTACAGCCACAAGCTGATGCAGGACCCAGCCTCCACATTTCCCTGGGACACAGGTGTAGGGGCAATGGAAGCCTCCTTCCCAGGTGGCCTACTCAAGCCAAGGGCAGTGGTGCTCCTTCAGCTGCTGGGGTCCTCATGTGACAGCCAGGGTGGCCAGTCGTGAGGGGAGACCCAAGGACACACACCCATCGTTCGAAACAATACCACATCCACCCATAGCTCCATACCCACAGTGCCCCCTGGTCCTGCTGCCTGGCACCTGCTGTGACTCCAGCCAGGATTCACTTAGCTCTGCCATGTCAGCAGCCACCATGTCACTGGAGGTGGCTCATTTGGGCCCGTGTGGAAAGAGTAATTGTGTCCATGCTAGCAGGGAAGCAGGGATTCTCATGGCTCAGGCACAGCTCTGGAACAGCTCTGAGAGGAAAAACCACCTGCAGTAGGTGTCTCATTTTGGTGGAGGAAAAGGGTGCAAAGGGTACCTAATGCTGTGTCTTGATGTGCCTGTAGCTTCCTGGGCACAGACCCCAACTCCAGCCCCGCAGCTCTACCTCTCCAGCAGATACCTGGCCCCTCACTCCATGGACTGTAAGCCCCCATGGCCCAGGCACCCATGCATAGGCAACCTCAAAGTGGGAGCTAGAGCCCCGCCTGGTAGCACTGACCTACAATCCCAGCATGCTGAGAGACTCAGACAGGAGGATCACAGGTTCAAATCCAGCCTGGGCAACTTAGCAACAACTTATTGAGACCCTGTCTCAAAAATAAAAAAAGATTGAGGATGTAGCTCTATGTGAAGGCCCTGGATTCAATCCCAGCACCAGGAGCCAGTGAAGGTACAGCATGGACAGCCAGATACAGGCCAGACCTGTCCTGATCCCCCAGACCTCAGCACCAGCTCCTGTTGCCACCTCTGCTTCTGAGGAGGTCAGCAGCCCCCAGGCCACATCACATAGGACAGGACAGAGACAGATGGCAGTGGGGTATTGTATGTCCATTCTTTGCCGGACACAGCTTGTGCGAAGGGACGCGGAGCATCGCAGAATGACCAGGGGGTGTTGTGCAGCCACTTAAGCAGCCGTGGTGGCCCCAGCCGCCCGCGCCTGCTTCCTGGGGCGGGAGCCCTGCCGAGGCCTCCTGCCGCATTCCTGCCGAGACATTCCAGGCGCATTACGGAATCCTGCAGCGGACCCAGGCCTGTTGGTCCCCAGTAATGGAAATCATGTCAGCTGCAGTGGAGGGGCCTGATTTCATGCCTGTGGCTGTGAGCTTGTCCAGCCCCTAATGAACATCCATGGAACTGTCTCCTCCGGCTGAAACCCTGCGAACCCCGAGATGGAAATCATACAGCAGATGCATCTGCTAAGGACGGAAGCCTGGCACCCTGTGCAGTGACTCCTGGTGGCCCTCACAGAGGACCCAGTGCTGAGCTGTCAGAGTACCTCCCCACCATAACTGCAAAGGAAAATGTGCTTAATCAAGTCTTCCCCGATTAGTCACTGAACCCATCACTGGGCCAGCACAGATGGTGTCAATTTATTTATTTTTTACTTGAAAAGACAGTTGACACTGGGCAGCCCCCAGCCCTTCTGTGCCAGCCACACTGACCACATGCACCCAGTGTGGCAGCCATCCCTAAGGCTGAGGCTCCTGCTCCAGGCAGGGAGGGGAGTCTGGCCTGCCGCTCGGTTGCCGCTGCACATGGACAGCTCAGGAGAGGCCTCCACTGTGGACAAGAAGCTTATCCACCACCAGCCTGATGGCTCTGGGTCCCTGGGCCCAGCAGCGAGGCTTGCATCCTGGAATCACAGCCCATGGGCTCCTGCTGGGATGGCAGCGGCTGAGCCCGTGCACCCTGTTCATCCTAGGCCAGCTCCCACTTCACAGCTGGCTCCTCCATATCCCACACGGTCTGCAGGGGCCCAAAGCCTCTGAAGAATATGGGTGTTAAGCCCCTGACCCACGCCAGCCTATTCCTTCCACCCAAGCTGCAGGGGAGAACTGAAAGTGCAACTGTCGGGCTGCAGAGTCCAGGCCAGTCTGGTGGAGAAGGGCCTCTGTCTCTAGCAGGGTGGTGGGGCCAGTGCCCCAGGGTCAAGGGGAACAGGTTCCCACTCATGTGGTTGCTGGAGGGAGCAGCAAGAGGAGGTCTTGGGGCCATGGTCATGTGTCCCAGCTGGTCATCTTGGCACCACATCTCCTGTGCCCCAGGAAGCCCCCCAGTGGGAGCTGGGGGGATGAGCAGTTGGCCTGGGTCCTCATTCCTCAACAAACTTGTAAGGACTGGAAAGTGAGCCCTATTCTGTCCAGGAGAGAAACAGTCTGAGCAGGTGTGGGGCTGCGCGGCTGCGGGAGCAGCTGGCTGCGGAAGTGACCTCACTGCCAGCACCCTAATCCCCACACAGCGGTTGCTTCTCTCCTGCCTTGGCTCTGAGTAATGGCCTGAAGCAGACAGGGGTACAGGGAGGGCAGTCTTAACCCTTCTGGTGCCTTCTTTGCCTCCCCGCTGCATCCCTAGATGGAGACCCAGGGTGACCACCTACCTGCAGTGTCACCCTGTGCCCACATGTCACCTAGCACCACAGAACAGCCATACCCAGTGCTATTCCCAGACAAAATCCTCTATGTCCATGGAAACCAGCTTGTCTTTTCCCAGGCTTCAGCCCCAGCTCAGGTCCTACATGAGCGAGGAGAGTCCAGCAGCCCCTCAGCACTGCAAGCCCCAATACAACTGTTTTCTGTTTCTATGGCTCCTGCTCCCCAGGATGGTGTGGGGGCCACACAGAGTCCCTCAGGTACCAGAAACTCCCATGGGCACTGTCCCAGGATCCACCTGACACCCTGACAGCTCACAAGCATTTCCAGACTCCAGGACTTCAAAGATGTAGGTCACTGAAGCTTCCAGACTAAGTCTTGTCATGGTGGCCCAGCTCACAGGATAGAACTGTTGCCAGCCTCCAGGGCCATGTCCTGCCCCAAGGAAGCCTCATGTGGGTCATCTGTGTCCAGCTTCTGTGTCCAGTGAAGTGGCTGTCGTTTCACAAGCAGGCACTGCTCTCAGGGGGGACACACAACATGCCATCGTCAACACCACATGGGCCTTAGACAGGAAGCATGTGGTGCCTGCCTGGACACTGCCCAGAGAAACTGAGAAGGGGGCTGGGGAACCCACAGAGCCCTGGCACCTCTGTCAACCCCAGCCACACCCAGGCATAAGCCTCCTTTGAGTCTTGCAGAAAAAGCCCTGGGTGCCTGTTCTTTTCTGTTCTGTCCCCACAGAAGCCACACCTCCAACAAGGTGAAGGGTGAGGCGCAGACTGCTCAGGGAGGGGCTCCCTGTACAGTCCCACCAGGGTGCCCTTGACTAACAGTTTCCGTGTCCCTCAATGCCCTGTGGTCCCACAGAAAACATGTAGTCCTAGAGAAAGAGGAGACAAGGCCTTTGTGTCCCAGGGGCACCTGATAGTCCCCCTGCTTCAGTGGACACCACAGGGCCCAGCAGTGAGGTCAGGGTAGGGGCAGGGTCTCCTGGGGCCAAGCTGCCCTGTCCCAGCACCAGGACAGTGGGGCTGCGTAGCCTATGTGGAAAGCTGTGGGTCCCTAGGGTTCTGACACTGGCCTGCCATGAAAAGGCCAGAGCCTACCCCCTGGCTGGATGTTTGAATGTAGGCTGCTTCTGAGTTGTCCCGTAGGTGGACTTTGTAGGACCAGAGTCGTAGTTCCAAAAATAAACAAGTAGAAGGCAGGAAGAGATGTGGGAGGCGCTCAGAATCAGGCAAGGAGGGACAGAGGGATAGGACATTGGGCAAGCCCCATGCAAGGTGTGCAAGCTGTGGGCTGAGAGGAGGTTAGCATGAGCGCAGGGGTCCCCTGGGGCAAGGAAACAGGGTTGGGTACTGGGGCACCAAGGCAAAAGGAGCCCTGAGCCCAGCAGCTCCTAGGTCCATGCATGAGAGAAGAGACGACAGAGTTGGGTGAGAACAACCAAGAGGCCAGGGCATGTGGACAGGCACACTCGGCCAGAATAGCCAGGCCTGGCACAGGTGGCAGTCCGGAGACAGGCATAGGGTCAACCTGAGCCGTAGGTAGTCATCCCCATCTGGACCCCACCTGGCAAACCTTGAAAGTGAAGCCCAGGAGGTTTACACTGTCTCCAAGTAACAACAGCAGAAAGAATATTTACAGGAATCCAGAAGCACTCAGCACCCAACAAGGTAAAGCTTGGTGCATCTGACATCTGACCCAAGGTCATCCAGCTAAGGGAGAACGAAAGAGAAAATGGGCCCATCAGGACCGACTTGGTCACAGCACCACCGCCACTGCCACCACTGGGACAGTTCATGAGATCCAGGCACCAGCTGTTGCTGGGTATCTTGTGTCCCTAGGCAGAAGATACAGGCAACGACCAGAGAGGGAAGCATGTGTTTATCATGTGTGAGGCCTAGGTTTGTCCTTTGCACCAAAAAACATTGGACATGGCATGGGCCTCACAAAAGGGAAGACGGCCATGGAAACATGGCATGAAAGTTCAGTGGGAGCCCCAGGGAGCTGGACAGGTAGGACACATGGGCCATAAGCCTCCACAGCCAGATGCAGCTGGAGACGAAGGGTTCAAAAACTAGAGACGCTTTTTAATTAGGACAAAAGGTTTTTTGTGTTTTGTTTTTTGTTTTTTTTTTTGAGACAGGGTCTCGCTTTGTAGTTCAGGATGGCCCTGAACTCCCTATGTATCTCAGGCAAGCCTCAAACTCACAGCAATCCTCCTGCCTCTGCCTCCCGAGTTCTGGGAGTATAGGCATGGGCCAGCACTGTGGTATGTGGTACTGATTGCTAGTGGGCGTGAGTCTCCATCCATTGTTGTATGTGTTTACCAGGGATTGAACCCAGGCCATTGTGCTTGCAAGGCAGGCATCAGAACCACTGGGGTAAATCCCTGGCCCTTAATTAGGACAAAAGTTTTTCAAATTTAATGGAAAAAATAAAAAGCCCCACAGACTAAAGAAAATCCATGAGTGGCCTGGGGATTTAGCTCAGTGGTTCTGGCACCTGTCTTGCAAGCCCAAGGACCCAGGTTCGATCTTTGGTTAACCACATACAATACTGGGTGTGGAGCCTCACGCCCAGCAGCAATCAGTACCACACACCACAGTGCCGGGCGTGGTGGCTCATGCCTGTAATCCCAGCACTCGGGAGGCAGAGGCAGAGGCAGGAGGATTGCTGTGATGTGAGTTGGAGGCTGAGCTCAGGGCCAACTTGAACCACAAAAGCAAGACCCTGTCTGAAAAAAAAAAAAAAAAAAAAAAAAAAAGAAAATCCATGAGACTAAGCACATCCAAAGGAGAAGGAGGGACTCTTGAGGAGATGCCAGTTACTCCGGCCTTGCCCAGCCAGGCTCCACTTGGCATCACTTAGGGAGAACCCAGGAGGCTGAGCCAGTGCCCTGAACACAGCAGGTGCCCAAGTCCTGCTGCTGGGGTCCCCCACATTGCTGGGTGATCCAGCCTGGCTGGTTCCTAGGCCTGCAAGAAACTGGCCTCGGCCCAGCCGCCTGCCCAGAGCACCAGGGCCCCATTAATCTGCCCTCATAATCGGTGCTTCCCAGGGCTCCCACCTTGCCTGGTTCTTCTATGCACCCTCAAAGCCCTTGGGGGTGCTTTAGGGACTCAGGATCATCGTAACCCCGTTTATTTCACTTAAAGCTGGCAGCCTGGCAGCCTGTAGTTATTCTCAGTGCTAAATTATTTACCTCCCTTCCTTCCTTTTCTGCACTTCCCTGTCTTTAAAGTGACTCTTGGAGCCCAGCCCAGCCCCATCTTTCTCCACTCAAAAAGATGTGAAAATTTAAAATCTTTTATCTTTACTTTTTTACCCCCCAAACTGTGTGTGGTATTTAAGTTTGCAGAGGGGTCCACAAGCCATGGCCATGTCCGAGAGTACTGGGCTCTCTTCCCTAGGTTCCCCTTGGACACCTCAGAGGGCTGGGTGATCCAGGACACAGCCCAGCCTTCAGAGCCGTTGATGGAAGCTGGAAGTTGGGCTGGGCATCCACCCCAGCAGCTCTTGGCTCCCTGGAAGGGGCAAGAGAGGCTGAAGGCTAGATTGGAATAGGTGTAGCTCAGGGCTTGCTCTCCATGTCCCTCATGGTGACCTGATCACAGTCATGGTCAGGGTAGGCAGGGCCACCTGTCCCCACCATGGCCAGAGCCCTCCTGGGACCTGTGCTCAGATGCAGACAGCAAGGCCCAAGGCCAGGCATCCCCTCCTGCCCACCTGACCTAGAAGGCCCAGGTAACACTGCCTGTGTTCCTTGGGATGCACCTGTGCTATACAGTCACTACCTGCTGAAAGATCGCATGGTCCTCAGTGACCTCCAAGGATTCCTAGCTTCAGCTGGGTCCTCACTTTGGTACTGAGGGGCAGTACTGGCCCAAGCACAGGTGGTTTGCTACATACCTACCCAGTAGCCCTGGGCTACTTGAGGCCTGGGACTTGGGAGTTTCCCGTGTCAACATAGCAAGGTATGAGCTCACAGCTCCCAGGCAGACAGGGCCTCAGCACCCACTGAGCACTCTGCTCAGAGATGCTGGCCTGCCTGGGTTGTAAGACTCAGGGACTTCCTCTCCCCACAGGCTTGACGGGACCGCAGCACAGCCAGAGGCAACCGTGTACCCAGGTAGGCAAAGCCACAATGCCCATGGTCAGGGCCATTACCACTATTCCAGGCTTGGGCATGGCGGGCACTGCAGGGAGGCACATGCCTAGTAGTCAGGCCAGAAGGCCCATGGGCTGGGCATACTGGGCCAGTACAACCTTCCAGGGCCAGGACTGGAGAACAGAGAGAGCTCAGGGTCCAGGAAGACTCAAGGGTGGGCAGGGTCACATAACTTTTAGAAAAAGCTATAGTTGGTGTAGCAGAGACACCAGGGGCCAAGTATCTCCTCAAAGGTCCAGGAGTTTTGGCCACCTGAGAAGGTGGTGATCAGATGGGCAAAGGGCTGGCAGATCTGAGGATGGGCACTATCTCTTCAGCATGGCACAGGGCCTGAGGGCCTGTAGCTTCACCAGCCCAGGTTCAATACCTTAGAAGGGTATGGGCACCTGGCACCTGAGATGTGTCCAGTGGAGAGGGTGCCTCTGCCCTCACCTGATAGAAATGACCCTTGTGGGGTCTCCAAGTTCTGGCTCCACATCCAGGCTCACCTCTCAGGGGTCCCAAGCAGCCCCAAGATCCTTTACAATCACTAGGAGCACTGACAGGGCCTTGAGGCCAGGTCGACAGGAATCCCAGTGTAGATGCAGCAGGGTACAGCACCATACCCCACTGGCCAATCACAGTGGAAAATTCCCTGAGGGTGGTGTCTGCAGTGTCCTGCTGTCCCAAGAGAGCCCTCACACTGTCCATGCTGTGCGCACAGTCTAGCCTCCAGGAGGGACAAGTAAAAGACTGGGGTGCCCTGGCTCTGGGCCACCACCCAGCCGGTGAGGTGGGGAGGCCACTAAGTCCCAGCACCCTTTCCTGTAGGGCCACAGAGGTGTCACTGGTGCACACCACTTTCCAGGGCTGAGATAGGGATTCAGACTTTGGGGCCAGAGTGAGGCCAGGGATGGCCAAGGCACAGGCCCAGAGTCAACTGAGGGACCCAGGCCCAGTCAGTCCACAGAGCTGGCCTGAGCACCGGGTCACCTCAGGCCTGGGCCTGGTTGTACACGCTGCCCGCTGAGCTCACGCCGGCCCCCTGGCCGGCCGCCCTTGGCTGGGCCAAGCAGTGTTCTCGGCAACGCCTGGAGACGGGCTGCTTGGGAACACCGCAGCGTAGTTATGCGCTGCTTCCCCTCTAGCCACCAGGGAGGCTTGTCCGCCACCGCTACCAGCTGCACAGTATGTGTCCCCTCCCCAGTCCCCTGCCCCAGCCTGCAGGGCCCCCACAGCCAGGGTGCACAGAAGGGGCTGAGTAAGGTTGGAAGATTCCTCTGGGCCCTGAGGCCTCTCCATCCTGCCTAGGAATCCGCAGGCACCCGCAGCCTCGGCCAGCCGAGGTGGATGGTGACCGCCCATTTTCCAGCCTGGCGCCTGGAATGTCTATCTGCTCTGCTCTGCAGTGCGGGCAACTCCTGCCCCCAGCTCAGCTGTGGCTGCATTCCTGGTGTGAGCCCGGGCCAGCCGGGGAGCTTTTTCCCCTCTCCAGTGCCAGTTCTGCCGGGCTCAAGGGAGGGGGAGAGGACGGTATCTATGGCAACCTCCTTTTTTGTTATTTCTTATTTTCTTTTTTATGGTTTCTCCAACTTTGAAGCTCTCCAGACAGTTTACAGACTGCAGAAAGGAAAAGTACTTCTCCTCCTCTTGAGCCCCTGTAGGGCTGCCCTCTGGCTCCCACCAGAGTGCCCGGCTTGGCTGTGCCCACCCCAGGCTAGGCAGGGGCATGCAGGGCTCTAATATGCTTCCAAACAGCTCAAAGGAAATGAATTTTCTCCTAAACCTAGGAACTTATTTCCAAAAGAGTTCCTTTGCTCCATGGCCCAGTGGATGTGGGGTGGGTCCCTGAGCCCCGGGTCCCAGGCCCCTCTACCATCACAGCCCCAGTTCTGGCTCCAGGGCAGGTGGGTCCGCTGAGGCAACCCTTTCCCCAAGCACCCAACAACCTGGAGGATGGTGGCATGGTACTGAGGTCACAGAGTCCAAGGAAGGTACCAGCAGGTCCTGGGTAAGTGGCAGCAGGAATAGATTTCCAGGCTGAGAGCCAGTGGGGTGCAGGACATCAGCCTGAGCCATTATGGCCACTAGGAGCCCAAGGACACAGTGCCCATGTCTCACAGGGGAATATGTGGTCGTGATCCAGGATGTGACCATGCCGCCATTCCTGGGCCAGACACTGCCCACTGCCTTCAAACACCTACATGTCCTGCCAGGGGAACAGCCAGTACCCCTTCCCTGAAGAAGGCTCCAGGATCAAGCATGAGGTGAGCTCCACAGACATTCTGGAGGCACCAGAGCCTGCAGAACAGCCCCTTCCCACGAAGTCTGTGCCGCCTCCCTATCCTGGCCCTCATTTTCCCAGCAGCTTGGGCACAGGGTAGGGGCACATGAGTCCCCAGCTCTGGCTTCAATAAAACACTGAATAACAGCTCCATGCCCTGTGTACCTGTGGGGGTGGCCAGGACCTGGCTGGGGTTCAGCTCTGTTCCCACAAGGCCTGCAGGTTTGTACCACACACACACCGTTCCCAGGCCCAGAAAGGTCTGCATTGGATCCTCTGCCAGGCTGGGCTAGGGGCAGGTGGCCACGCAGGACAGGATGGGTGGTCAGGACTCAGCCTTTGATGGGTGCTGGCTGCTGAGAACACTTGTGCAGCTGCAACCTGGCCGCATGGGAGACACCCAGACATCCCACCTCCTGGTCCAAAGTATCCCTCCAGCTGCTAGCTTGCCCAGGCCCAACTGGCACACTCCCTGCCTGAGGAACACTGCCTTCTGCCCGCCCCAGTGTTAGGCATGGTGTAGGCTCTCCCAGGCTTTGCCAACCAGTTGCTGCTTTCTACCACCTATACCAGCCACAGGAAGGGGCATCCAAGCCCTAGTCCTGGCAGGCAGGTCTGTGGCAAATGCCATCTGCATCCATAGCAACTGTTTCCTCTACCCAAGGAGGTGGGCTTGACCCTGTGGGCCCCATATCTCTGCCCTCACCTTGCCTATGACCCCAACTGACATGGAAGCCTGCCTGGAACAGTGCCCATTGCTCTCAGCCCTGGGTGTGGACAATCCAGCCCGCCCACCAGTGTCTAGGGCACCACCTTTCCCCTCAGGAGGGGAGCAGGTCACCACACTGCCTTCCTAAGCCCTAGGCTGGCGCCCAGCCTCCCTCAGAACTCAGCTGGCTGGGCTTGAGCAGGGTCCCAAGTTGGCCTTTCCCCCCCCCTTTGGCTTGGCCACTGACCCCCTGGAGGCCTCAGCCCCCGCCCCCGCTAGCGGGGGCTTGTGTGGGGAATCAGGACACCCTGACCACCCTCCCAACCACTGCTGAGCGCCTGTCCCTGCTCTACCCTCAGACGCTACATCCCGCTCTGGAGCTCTTTTTCCACTTCAGAATGGAACCACATTTCTGTCAAAAGAAAAACAAAGAAAATGATGTTTCAATTTAGGAAGGAAGAACCGCTGGGAAAGGCAGCAGCTGCTGCTTCCCCTGCCCGGAGCACTTCGTGCTGAGCTCCCCCAGAGCATGCGCGGTTTCACCCCAGTCCAAACCCAAGGCAGGAAGTTCAGAGTTGCTGTCGTGTGTGGATGCAGTAGGCGGGCGGCCTGGGTGCTGGCTGCTCCGAGGTAACTGTGAGTGGTACGTGCCCCGGGCTAGGATGGCTCCCCGACCAAAGCTGCCACCTTCCTGCTACCCTGCCTCTCCCTGCCCACCTTTGGAGAAGCAGCAGAGCTCTGCTGGTTCAGTGACCTCCCAGGCAGTGCTGAAAATGGGAGGCACAAACGCAGGCGCCTCAGCCTCCTGAGCCTGAGGGGCTGCCAGCCTGAGAGGACACAGATGTAGCTCCACTCCTGTCCTGCTGCCTGGCTGCTGGGCTGTTTGCATAGGCACTGGGGCAAGAAGGGTCCCAGGCAGGGACGCCAGATTCTGAGCCTCACTGGCTTCAGCCAAAGCCCCTGGCCTCCCGTGTGCCTCTCCTGATCTCTAACCGCCCCCAGAGGGCAGCGCTGGCCCCTTCATTGGGTATTTACTGAATGCTGATGGGCCAAATGCTACTTTGAAAGACAAGAGTTCTTACAAGGAGCTTGCAAGTTAGAGCCAGGGACAGAGAGAGATGAAGAAAGGAGATTCACCCAGAGAAGAGGGAGAAAGGTGCCATTCTTCCCAGCCCAATCCGCGCCAAGCAGGGCTGTGACCACCCTGCCTGTGGCCGCCAGGACACTCACGGTCAGCTGTGGCAGGGTGATACACCTAGGAGACCTTCCCAGCGCCCAGCCCAGCCTGGCAGGCTGCTTAGTCTTGGTGCCTAGTAAGTGTGGGGCTGGGACCTTCCCAGTAGAACTTCCTGAAGGGGTCCAGTGCCCAGGGCCCAGCCTGCCAGATGGTTCCTGTGCAATCAGCCAGGCCCTGCCAGCTCAACCCCTGCCCTGGGGCAGCTACCATTGCCCAGCATGCATCCAGAACAAACAGCACCCAACCTGGCTCCCAACATTTCCTGCTCCTCTGCCATCTGGAAGCCCACCCCAGAGAAAGGTGCAGGGTAAGCAGGAACCCCTACTATACAGCTGCCCCACAGGCTCATCTCAGCAGTAACCCCAAGTTTTCAGAGAGTGGGTGAGCCACCCTGTTGCCAGAGCCAGGACCACAGAGTCACAAACAGCCCTATCCCCATTAGGCAAGGTCTGGAAGGTGTGCCAGGCTCACCCTAAACCAGCGCTGGCGGGCCTGCTTCCTCTGTCCCTCCCATGGGCTATAGGATGACGCCACTCTCAAAAACTCTGGATGTCCCTTCTCCTGGATCCACAACCTTCACATCTAGTCAGAGACAGGTACCAGGACAGGGAGTCCCCAGCGATACAGCTGCAGAGCCCAGTGGAGTGGACTGAGTCGGTGGGCCTCCTTGCTAGGGTAACCTAAGCAGCCAGCCTGGCACACAGGGAGGGCACTCAGCCCAGCCTGCAGCCCTGCTTGCCCAAGATGGAGTCCTAGCATATCTGCCTGCTATTAGGGTGTCTAGGGAGACATCAAGACCCAGCTGGGACCCTTGCAAGGCCCAGGGGACAGAAGGGCCACCAGGTCAGTGTTAAGGTCAGGGCTGGGAGTCGAGGGTAAGGGTAGTGTTAATGAGGGATCCAAGGCCAGCTCCCAGGATATCTTGCCATTGCTGAAGGCATGGAACTGGCCCATAGTGACTCTGAAAATGGGGGACAGTTAGAGATCAGGAGAGGCCAGGGGCTTTGGCTGAAGCCAGTGAGGCCCAGAACCTGGAGTCCCTGCCCGAGACCCTTTTTGCCCCAAGGCCCATGCAAACAGCCCAGCTGGCCTTGGCAGCTCAGGACTCTGAGAACCCCAGCCACCTCCACAAGGCAATTTAGCCCTATAGGGCCCCGGTAGAGACAGAGGTGTGGGGTGGGAAGCAGGGAACACACAGAAGACAGGTCCTGAGTGGGGGTGTGGATGCCTGGGGGACCATTGTGCATGTGACCCAACAGGGTGAAATCTCCTTAGGAGGGGTGTCTCAGGGTGCCAGAAGGATCACAGGCTATAGTTGTGGTGCTCCTGTATTGAATCTAAGGCCTCAGTAACCTGCCAGACCAGATGCTCCCTGGAGAGAGGCTGGGGAAAGAGAACCCTAATCCTAAGACTACCACCTAGCACTATGCTACCCTCCATAACCTTGATCCCAACCCTAATATTAAAATTACATTGGGCCGGGGATTTAGTTCAATGGTTCTGGCGCCTGTCTTGCAAGCGCAAGGACCCGGTTTGATCCCCAGTTAACCAGTTAACCACATACAATACTGGGTGTGGAGACTCATGCCCAGCAGCAATCAGTACCACATACCATAGTGCCGGGCATGGTGGCTCAGGCCTGTAATCCCAGCACTCGGGAGGCAGAGGCAGGAGGATTGCTGTGATGTGAGTTTGAGGCTGAGCTCAGGGCCAGCTTGAAACACAAAAGCAAGGCTCTGTCTCAAAAAACAATCAAACAAACAAAAAATTACATTAACCCTAACACTAAAACCAACTAACCCTAACCTTACCCTTAACCCTAACCTAAACACGAAATCTAACCCTACCCCTAAAACTAAATCTGATCCAGGCCGGGGATATAGCTCAGTGGTTCCAGCGCCTGTCTTGCAAGCGCAAGGACCTGGGTTTGATCCCGGTAACCACATAACAATACTGGGTGTGGAGACTCACCCCAGCAGCAATCAGTACCACATACCACAGTGCCGGGCGTGGTGGCTCACGCCTGTAATCCCAGCTCTCGGGAGGCAGAGGCAGGAGGATTGTTGTGATGTGAGTTTGAGGCTGAGCTCAGGGCCAGCCTGAACCACAAAGCGAGACCCTGTCTCAAAAAAAAAAATCTTAAAACTAAATCTGACCCTCAAACCCTAATCCTACCCTAACCCTGAACTCCTAATCCTAACCTTAAGCCTATACCTGCCAGTCTTATGGTAGCACATACCTATTATCTCAAAATTTGGGAGGCTGAACCAGGATGATTGCTGCAAGTTTGAGGCTAGCCTGGCCCTCATAGTAGGTTTAAAGCCAACATGAACTACATAGCAAGATCCTATCTGAAAACAGAAAAAAAAAAAACCCTAAACTTAACCCCTCCCTTAACCCTACTCCAACTTTAACCCTTATCTGTGGTAGATGGAGCTGTGGGTTGGTATGACCCATACCATGCACTTGTGGAGGTGGGAGAGTGTGGGGGTCCTTAATATAAGGACCACCCCCTTCTAGCATAAACACAAGGCCATGTGGAACATTGAGCCTTGCTCCTGGAGCTGCAGCCCCCAGGACAGCCTAGGATCACACTCCACACTGAGTGCAGATGCATGAGTACAGAAGAGGCACTTCCTACAGTGCATGGGCACACCAACCTGCGCCTCAACCTCCCTGGGACCCCACCTGACAGGTTCCAGCCCAACACTGCAGGAAGTCCAGGGCAATATGGACATCGGCAGGACCCTCCCCTTCCCCATTCCACGCCACACTTGCAGCTCTGCCTCCTCACACTGGAATCTGTGGCCTGGCTGAGACACAGGTGCATTTCCAGGCAAGCTGAGAAATGACCCCAACTCCAGCCCAACCCAGCTCATGGCCCCAGACTGGGATTTAAGGGGCCATACCTCGGGTGGAGGCCCTGGTGACCACCCAGGACAGTTACTGCACTTCGAGCTGTCAGCACTGTGCTGGGACCAAAGCCTCAGGCAGGTACCATGGTAAGGCCAGGTGTGGTGCCCCTTGCATGCTGGTTGTGGACCATTCTTGCCCTCCAGGAGAAACAGGGTTTGGGTGCTCTCTCTGCTAGGCTCTTGCAGGCCACCTGGAATAACCTGCTCAGGAGGCAGTGAGCCTCTCACTCTGGTCCCACAGAGCCGTGGCTTCCACTCATGGCAGGGAGGAAACTGAGAACAGCCTGGGTAGTGCCAGCACTGACTCCCTCTAAGGAACTTTTCTGGGGTTGCCTCTCCACAGATCAGCTTGCTGGACGGAAGAGGCTGGCTTGGGGTGGGAGGAAGAAATAAGTGCAGACAGGATGGCCAGCAGGCTGACCAGGGCTACAGGGGCCCTCTGATGCCCAGGGCTGGGTGATGGCACACAGGGATGGCAGTGGCTGGTCTGGAGGAGGCAGCACAAGCCACACAGAGAACCAGTGACCAGGTCTGCCTGAGCTCCTTGACTTGCACAGCCCTGGGCTCTGAGCTCATCAGCTCAGTAGGGCAGCAGAAACTACCTCCTGGGCCAGGCCTGAGCATCTGCTCCCCACCCACATCCACAAGGGACCCTGGGGCTGTGGGAGGTGGATGTCCACCCAGCCCTGGGAGGAGGCTCTGGGGCCCCACCTGGGACAGGCCTCTGCCTTCCCTTGAGTGCCTGGCCCTGGGTTCCTGAACCAGCCTCTTCGTGAAGAGCGGATATAGGCCCAGTCTGTTGGCTAGGCTGTCAGACCCAGCCCACAGGGCAGGGAGCTCCCTTCTGGCCAGCCGGACACCTAACCCCGCACAGGATGCTTCGAGACCAGCCAAGATGGCTGGCTCCCCCCGCCTGTTCTCTCCTGCAGTGGGCCACCTGCTCTAGGCCTGAGTGCCTGTGCTGAGGCCTCCACCCACCTGGCGCAGGCCTGGTCACAGATGGCCGCGTGCGTCACTGAGACCGTAGGGCGGCAGGGGCAGGCAGACATCCAGTCCCCAAATGTTCTGTCCCATGCCCTCTGCAGGGCTGCCTGGCAGACAACAGGTTTTGACCACAGTGGGTGGTGTCTGTGGGGAGCCAGGGCCTGACACCCTGGTTTCACTTCTTCGCAGGGCAGCACTGTCAGGTCACAACCCTTCCTCTCCTTGGGGCAGGGACTGCAAACCAGGCTTCCAAACCAGGTCCCATTCTGGTAGGAGATGCATCCCACAGAGGCCTATGGGGGCAGGAGGGGCCCCCTCATCCTAGCCATCAGAGCCTGTGGCCCTGGGACAGGGAGGAGCGAGGGTCACAGCAGGTGCAAGCAGGACTTGCCAGGCCCATGCAGAGAACAGTCCTCACCCGATGCAGGGGCCCATCTCAGCCCTCTTCTCCAGGCAGCCCCCAGGGAGCAGAGACTGGCAACCCCAGCTGGGCTGGCCATGGGGACACAAGGACACAAGCACTCACTGCAGCACTCATTCCAGGGCTGGTCAGGAGAAGGGCGTGCCAGCCAGCTGTTACAGTAACTGGGCAGTGGCTTCCGCTTTCCACAGGGGGCACCTGGCACCCGCCCACCAGATAAGCACCACCACGCTGTGGCTGTGGTCAGCCCCTTGAATAGTGTGGGGATGGGGGTGGCTGCAGACAGCAGAGTGTGAAAGCACAGTTAGGATTGGAGGGGGGCGGGGCTGAGATGAATGGCGGACAGAGAGACAGGTCCTACCTCTGTCCTGGGCTCACCTTTGCCTCAAGCCCTGGGCCCTTGGGAACAGTCACCAACCAGAAGCAGGATGCAGAGTCCTGGCGGTCATGGGCCCTTGGCTATGCAGAGGGGTCTATCTCGTCCCTGCTCTACACTCATCGTGAAGGGTAAATGGCTTCACCTACACCACTGGGCTACGCTGGGCAAGAGGTTCGGACATGTGCCTGGGCCAGGGTCTGAGGCCACCAGCCCCAGTCTCAGGCCCCTGACGCCCATGCCAACCCCATCCTTCCTGGGGCTGCTGTGGCCTGGCCTGGACCTGGACCAGCTTCCTAAAGCAAGGGCTGCCCTATCCCAGTCTGTCACCCACCTCCATGCCTTCTTTTGGGAGGTACTGCTGTGGTGTGGACGGTGTCTGGGTGTGAGAGGAAGACACCCAGATGCCAAGGAACCTGGCATACAGATGGCCTTGGAAGGGCTTCCCTCAGCCCACCTCCAGGCTGAGGTACCTGGGACCCAACTGCCCCCACAAGGGCCTGGCCAGGGTGGTGTGGGCTTTTTGGGCACACGGTGGTGCAGGGAGAAGGGGCTCTTCTGGCCCATTTGGGGCTCAAGGGTGGGAGACCCGGGGTGCTACTTCAGTGCAACCAGATGATCTCTCACCAGGGTCTCGGCCAGATTGGGAGGCCAGCATAGGGTGGCCAAAGTGAGTGCCAAAAGGTGGCATTCAAATCCAGGGGACCCAGCTGTGGGCTCCCCATGCCCTGTGAAGTCACTAATAGCCCAGTCCTGTGCAGCAGGGCCTGGGGGAGGGACAGGCCTGCTCTCCCCTTCTAGAGACATGCATGGATGGCCTTTCAGGGAGCCAGGGAGGCCCTGCAAGCACCGTGTACTTGCTGGCCCCAGGCTCGATAGTGACTGTGCTCAGGGCCCTTCCCACCCACTGTGGATCCCAGCTGCCTCCCACCCCAGGACCTGCAGAGTGTGGGGGGCCACAAGCACAGCCCGTGTGCTCTCCAAGTCCTTTATTGTACAATGTCATCTGTTCCAAATGGGGCGGGGACTAACAGGTACACAGCGAATAGATAAATATGCCAAGCTTTTTCTTTTTTCCTTTTTAAAATCAGGCATTTATAAACAAGAAAGCATACATTAATTACATAAAAATAGCTCTCGAGTAGCAGAGTAAGCCATCGTATTGTCATTAGCAGCAGCAGAGGACACGGGGGAGGGGGCTCTGGAGCGTGTCAAGGCTGGAAATGGGGTTTTCCCTTAATTGAAAAATGTCACTTGAGTCTCCTGACTTAAAGCAAGAAGAGGTGCCCTCAGCCCACAGTGTGGCAGGCAGGCGGGGAGGCGGCACAGGACAAGGCTGGGCTGGAAAGGACCGGGCTTGGCCACAAGACGGGACCCTGCAGGACTCTGGCCCGGCCACTCCGTCCCCGCTGGCAGATGAACATTTTTCTTCCTCAGTTAAAAACAACCCAGAAAACAAGACAACTACCAAGTAAGAAAGGTTTCTGAAAAAGGAGCCACCATATACACGTATAATACAACAGTGTAAAATGAAAAATATTTACATGTTAGTTGTTTTTACATCGGCTAGTTCTGTACGGAAAGCAGGAGTCGTGTACAAGTTAGCTGCTCCACAGATATGAATGTTATTGCTGTTGTTTTTTCCCTTCGTTAAAATCTTCAGTATAGAAATAATGAGTACTTAAGCTGAATACACAACCACTGCGAAAATGGGGTCTACACACAGGGGAAGCAACCTCTTCTCCCTCCTTCTGTAAAGAAACGGAGCTCAAAGCCTGCCTCGCAATAGAGCCAGGCATGGGTGGCCTGGGCAAGCCTCTGGTCCACAGGGGTGGACAGATGACCCAGCACCCTGTCAGGCCCTGGGGCCGGGACCAGGGGGTGAGCAGGAGCAGCAGGGCTGCCTGGAGGGTCCTGTGCCCAGCTGCTAGATAGAGGGACACCTGCCCTGGTGCCACCATCCCAGAGGTGTGGGCCAGGGCAACAGCCACAGAAGCTGTGCCAGGGCCAGCCAGTGCACAGGGAGTCACCTCTGCAGACACAGGGCTTCCTCCATCAGGGACAGCACCCCGGCAAGGACACCTAGGTGCCAGGGTGGCGGGCAGGCGAGGGACAGCCCTCCCCAACAGAAGCCAGGCAAAGCATGTCCCTCTGGAGCGACATCTCCAGAGGGGCCCAACACCTGCCATCTGCAGGCCTGGCAACAAGGACGTCACACAGAAGCACGCCAACACACTTAAAGCTTTGCTCAAACTAAATCATTTAGTTTCCCTTGAAGAAATGACTCAAAACACACAAGGACTGGAAACAAGGCTGAGAACAGCACTCTGCGTGTTGCGTAACAAAACTGACCCTTACAAGACACGGTAATAATGCCCATGGGTGGGTCTGCTATGGCAGAAGTGTGAAATCCCATGCATACAGCTTTCATAACTGCAAAAGAAAAGAGAAAGAAAAACTCCAAATAAATGCTGCATATACACGATGTCCCTTTTGCATTGCACTTCAGGAAAGGGGGGTCCCGGCAGCAACCGAGTCCCCTTCAGTAAACCAAGGGCAAAACCCTACGGATGCTTGCGTCACCGAACATCAGGGCTCAGCAGTCTCTGGTCTCTGCTAGCTGCTGCCGGTGGCTGGTAACTTTTAGGCCATATGCACCTACACCAGCCATCGCCACCTCCCTCAGCACACAGCTGCCACGGGCCGGTCGGACTTGGGCGGAGAGCTCCTGTGCATTCTTACGTGCAGTAACACCACGATTTCAGGGCAGGTGACCGCCTCTTGTCTATGGGAAATAATTTCTCAAGCTTGGGCATAAGAAATCTTATATAATTTGCATAAACAGTTGAGAGTAAACGAGATTAATTGGAATAAATGCAAGTAACTTATTTTGACAGTGGCAGATTCAATTGCTACTGAAGACAATATTTGGGGGTAAAAAGACATGAGTCAGGGTTTGCTGTACAAGATGCTGGAAGGCACAGAACGAGCCCCAAGTTCGGTTTCTGCGTTTTGTTTCCTTGTGATTCCCTTGTTCAACCAAGCACCAGAGGGGAGTCTAAGCACTCGCGCACATAGGGTTTGAACTGCTCTAGAAATCTGTAAAAATCTCAGTTAACTGGGGAGTAAAAAGGGAAGATTTTTGACAAAGTGCAGTTCTAAATATGTTTAAACGAACAAACAAAAAAGTAATAGTAATGCTGTGTTTTGTTCCAATGCTGCAGCCTCAGTCAGAAATGAGGAGCGACATTTGCGGACTGAACAAGCGTGTTCCCGGAGGGGCAGAGGGTGCCCGCGGCCATGCGCGCCCACGCAGGGCAGCACCTCGCTCGCGGTGGAGACAGCGGCTGGAATGGGCACATGGCGCCCAGGACCCAGCAGGCAGCATCTCCGCCAGCTCCCGGAGGCTCTGCCTTCCTGGGGCCTGCGGGGCAGCAGCGCCGAGGGTGGGGGTGGGGTGGTGGTAAGGCGGGCAGTGTGGGGCTCATCTCGCACGCGGCACTCTCCCTGCTCTTCCTGGCAACAGCAGGAAGATCCAGGTCCTTGTCGCTGAAAAAATAGACTCTGAAGAAAAACCCTTGCTGTCCTCTTGCAGCCGCGGGCACAGATGAGCATGATGGCTTCCGGGGCGGGGAGGGCAAGGCCGCCCCACCACAGCGGGTCTCCAGATGGCGTCACGTGTCGGGGTTTTTAAAAGTTAGTCATAAAAAACGTGTTGGTTTTCTGAATATCAAGTCTCCTTATTGGTTTAAATAGCTTATAACAAAAGTGTAAATGTTAGAATGTTCCAGCAAGCAGAGGCCCAGACACAGGCCACCAGGCTGGCTGGACTCTGCCGTGGCCGAAGATGCAGCTTGCTCACTTGAACTTGGCCAGTAGAAAATTTTGCAGTGGATTCCAAAAGTGTATGGTTACAAACACTCGCTTGGTAATAGGCACAGTAGAGACGTTGTGCTGTGTGGCTGAAGAGGCACAGGCCAGGCCTGCAGAGCCCCGCACCCCTGCCCACTGCCCTCTGCGCCTGGCGTGGTGGTGCCCTGGCGATGGCTGGCTCAGGCTAGGGCTCCAGCTCAGGGGTGCCCTCCCCGCCACCATTCTCAGGGCGCGGCCGTGGCCACAGCTGCTCCTGCAGCTCCTTCACCACCTTCTCCAGGTGCTCCCGAGCCTCACGTTCTCGCAGCAGGTCTGCCCGCAGCTGCTCGCGGTCAGCCTCCGCGTGCTGCAGCTTCACTTGCAGGTCCTCGATCTGGAAAAGCAGATGCTGAACATCAGCAGTGGCCCTCCCTCCACTGTGGACTCCCAGGGGAAGGATGCCCTAGGAAACTCGTGAGGCGGGACGGGATAGGGGTCTGGCCTGCTCCGTCCCCAGCGATGCTGTGTCCCTGACCTCTAGAGTAGCCTGGCACGCAGTCACACAGGCTCCAGCCGCCTGAACCAGGGGCTGCCCTCCAGTCTGGCTCTGGGTTCACCCTAGTCTCACACACAAAGAAGCAGGAGGAAGGATGTGGTCAGGAGAGCCCAGAGAGCACCAGGGCCTTCGAAGATGCCCCCACTGTCCCCAGCCTTCCAGCCTGGGAGAGCCCTGGTACCCCGTGGCACATACCTGGGCAGAGTACTTGGCGCGCAGACGGCCTGCCTCACAGCCTTTGTCGCACACCCGGGCCTGCCTCGCCTGCTCCAGCTCCCGCTTCAGGCGTAGCCGGGACTCATTGGCCTCTTTCATCTTCTTCTCGCTCTCCGCACGGAGGCGCTCAATCTCCTTCCGCAGGCCACGCTTGGCCTCTGTGGCCTCCCGCAGCTTCTCCTTCTTGGCCACACGCAGGAACTCCAGCTCCTGGGGGAACAGTGGCCGGGTAGTCACCTGCACACTATCCAGCCGCCTCTCCACTTAGAAGTTTACACCCAGAGGCCCTGGGCCACGCCCCCACCAGATGCCACTTCCTCCTGGTGGGGCCACTCCCCATCAGCTGGGCAGTGCTGCGGTGACAATGACTCACCACATCCCACAGACACTGCCGACACCAAGTGGGAAATCGCACCCCCGCCCAGAACGGGCGATGGTGGCAGGGCACGTGAGGAGAGCGATAGACTTGCTCCTACGCCCACGAGAGTGAGGCTGCCCCAGAGCTGCCAGACTCAGCTTCAGTGCAAGTTTGCCTCCAGGATGGGCGGTCCGAAGTGCAGCCAGGCTCCTCCCTCGCTAAGCGTGGGCTCCAGCGACAGCCCCTCTCCCAGGCCCCTAGAGACACACAGGGTCTGCAGAGCAGGGCCTTCCGGGAAGCAGGAGGGGCACAGTGCACCCCAATCTGGCCACTCATGGTCAGCCTTCACACATCAGCTCATCCTGTGGTCCCCATGCAGTGTTGGCCACGCCAGGGGACTTGTGGAAGGGGCCTTACCTGGTGGAGGCTGCGCTTGGCCTGCAGTGCAGCATTAAGCTTCTCCTCCTGCTTCACACGCATCTTGACTACTTCGTGCAGGAACTTCTCTTTGGCTTCCTTGGTGTCCAGGCCGCCCTCCAGGGCCTGCCGTAGATGTTCCAGTTCCGCCTCTAGACCACTGGGGGTGTCAGCGTGGGCTGCAGCATCGGGCGCAGACACAGGAGGGGCATGAACACTGGGGGAGCTCAGGTCCTTGGCGGAGCTGGACGAGGTGAATGATGGCGACGACAGCGAGGACAAGGAGGAAGTGACTGGGGACACAGGGCAGCATAATCAGTGCAGGTGGGAAAGGCCACTACAGATAAGACCCCGACCCGTGACCCCAAGCTCCCCTGAGCCCACAGGAAGCGGAGAAAGAAACAGTCACTCACATTCCTCCCTGCTTTCCACTTCAACCTCGGCCTCTGAGTCCTTGTCCTCCTCCGTGGCAGCTACTGGCACCAGTGTCTCTGGGGCTCCTGGGGTGTCTGCAGTCAGCTTCCTCTTCCGGGGCTGTATACAAGTGGGCAGAGGCTCTGGGGCCCGAGAGACCACGGTGGTGCATGGTGGGCTGTTCACAACCTTCTGCTGGGCTGGCGGGGCAAGGGCCACATTGGGAGCCCCTGCTGTCTCGAAGCTCTTGTAGGAATAAAAGCTGCAAGGGGCACAGGTATTGGGCTGGGTGAACCTGCTCCTGGGCCCCACCTGCAGCCCACGTACCAAAGGTAATCCTGGCTGGATTGCTCCCTGGCTGTGATATGAAGGGATGCATCCTTCTCAACCCAGACCGTAAATGCTAGCTTTCAGCAGCTGAGCATCACAGGGGTTCCCGACAACTGTGTACCCCAGAAGGGCCAGATGGACCCCATGGCTGCCACAGAGAGGCTGTGCTCACCACATGGGCTCTGTGAATTCTACAGCCACACTCAAAGTCTGAGAAAGCTCAACAGTTCACCCTGGCAGCAAGCAAACAGTGCCAGGAACACACTTGCCAAGAGGCTGCAGATCTGGGCACCCTGTTGCCAAAGCACCACTCACCTGTCTCGGATCAGGGCTGGGAGGTGAGGGGAGATCTCTTTCTCACTGGATGAAACGGCAGGGGACCAGGGTCGGAAAGCAGAGAGGCGTTGGCGAGGGTGAACGCAGCCCAGGCCCTGTGGAAAAAGTAGCATCAGGTTCCCCAGGGCTGCCTGGATACCCAGCCCCGAGCAGAAGGCCCCACCACCCAGCCCCCTGCACCTAGGCAGGCCCCAGGCCGCACCTTATTGGAGGAGCCAGCCAAGGTCCGCAGCCAGCTGGACTGTTTGTCCTTCTCAGAAGATGCAGGGCACTGGGAGGAGGCATCGTCTGCTTTGGGTCTTAAGGAGGCCTGGGGTTCAGAGGAGACCTGTGACTGACACAAAAGGCCCTGCTAGCACCTGTGGGGCCTGGACAGGCACTCCCACCTGCCAGCCCCTGACTGAGACAACCCCCATGTATGGCACACAGCCCTGCCCACTGTGCACTAGAGGACCAAGCTGCCGGCTGCGTGCAGAAAGGTGGGCCTGGTGCTGCCGGGAAAGGGCAGCACCCGCAAGAACACAGAGGACGCTGTTGTGCTGCTGTGGGCTGGTTCAAAATGACCTCACCCACAGCTGCCGTGGGCCTGGGCGAGTGGGACGTGCCTGGTGCAGCAGCTTCGCCTGCTCCACATATGCCCTGCCTGTCTGTCCACACCACTTCCCAAACCCTGGGAGCACAAGATTTCCCCCAGCTCATACCAGGGGCTGGGGCCGAACCAGTCACAGAGGCTACAGGACTTGGCATGAGAGGTGTACAGACTAAGTCTGTGCCCATGCCAAGGGAGCAGCAGAGCAGCCATCAGCACTTCCAGGAAGTGGCCTTTCAGTCCCCACCCCCAGCAGGGACCCTTTTGCAACATCAAAGCACCTGGTGCATCAGACACACCAGCTAGCAGATATCACCGCTGTCCCTACCATCAGGAAGCTTAGAGAAGCTCTCCCTGGTCCCTAACTTGCCCCAGTGGTCAGCCCATCTCTGCATAATCACATCTGACCCCTGCACTGCACTGTCCACCCTCCCCTATGGAAAGAACAAACCCAAACCCCAAAAGTCAAAGCCAGATAGAGTGGAATCAAGGTCTTCCTGAGGCACAGGGCAGGAAGGTGGCCCAGGGGGTATGGAGGTGGGCAGTCAAGGTGTCCCAGCAGCACTGTCAAGCAGTAGGCTAGCCCAGTGAGAACAGCTTTTTTAACTGTGTGTGCAAGTGTGAACGCTGGGACCTCTGCCAAGGGACAGGTGGCCAGAGTGAGCTGCAGGACACCCCTCTGCAACTTGGCACACAGATGTGGGTCACGGGAACCAGGGGAAGGGGAGACTGGCCTCTGTCCTCCAGACACAGCTGCCCAGATACTCTGGGGGACTTCAGGTAACCCTAGAGGCTCTGTCTGCAGAGGCCACAAGAGCAAGCAGAACACTGACTGGGGTGTAGAGTGGCCTTCCAGAACTATGGGACCCTCCTGGGCTCAGGCAGAGCTGTACCACAGGGTGGAGCTTCCTGTCTCCACAGATGGAGCAGGTGCAGGGAGTGAGCTCCTCCTTGGCCAGAGGAAAGAGGAAAGCCACAGACCCGACGCTGTCTGATGCCAACTCTAGAAACCTCAGCAATTTCCGGGGCAGAGCCAGACACCTCTGATGAGGCTCTGGAGCTGGGGACCTTGGGAGTAGAGTCTCACAGGAAGCAAGGCCTCATGGCAGACAGCCGCTTGCAGAACAGAGATGGTCACAGCCTTGCCGGTCAACAATACCAACTTATTTGCAAGGGGTGAAAAGGTAGATCTGTCCAACAGGGAAGCATGTCTGTCAGGGGGCCCAAGAAAGTAGCACCCACAGGCATCCATGCCAGGGAAAGGGTGTTGTGCTGCGGGCCTGGGATGTGGCTGCCCATACCCTAGCCTCTGGGATCCCAGTATCATAGATGCCCAGGGACAGAGCACTATGCCCCCTCCACAAGGGTTCAATAAGACCCCCGACCTCCGGTTTCTGACTCTTCCCACAGCCTGGGAGCTGGCCCACAGCTCAAAGACTATGAGGATAGAAGAAGCTGCCAGGCCACTGGACAGGCCGGTGTGACAAGCTCAAGGGCCGCACAACCTTGCAGGAGCCCTGTTTCCGGGAGCATTAAGCCTGCAGCTGCTGTTACATCACATGCAGTAGGGCTGGGCCCCAGACAGTTCCACAGCCACTTCCCTCCTGCATGTCTGTCGAGCATCGCAGGGAGTATAGGGGGTTATCCCACACCAGAGCACAGCCTGGGCATGGAGCTGCCAGGCCATGTTTCCCATAGGGAGTACAAGGCAGGCAAGTCAATGCCTCTGAAAGCAAGGATGGCCTGGCTCCTGCCAGCTGCTCAGCCCATGCCAAGGCTCTGGCAGGTTCAGGTCTTTCCTGGCAGGGTGGATTCTGTAGGAACAAGGCCAGCTAGGTGCTGCTGCCCAGGAGGCCAGGGCCACTCAGTGGTGGACTGGGGGGGAGTTCCCTGGAACCTGGGCCTCTCCTTGGTCCACAGCCAAGGAGAGATATGCAGGGCAGCAGCATAAAGCTACTTTCCATGCCCAGGCCCACATGGGGCCCAGATGACAGCTAAGGACTCAGCCTATGGAGTGTAGAGATTTGGGACTCAGCCTGTACAATGGAACTGGGGCCACTGGCAGTGCAGTCCCAACAGCAGAGCTCAGCATGTGTGGGTGGACGACAGCTCTGTCTTGGGGACTCCTGTTCAGGAGCCCACCTATTCAGGTAAACTCATCTCCATTACAGTACAGACTTTTCCATGTAGAGGCTCTATTCTCCAGTTGGAGTGGACTGGGGGCCTCCCTGGCTGCACCCTCCTGGCCACACAAAGCCAGTCTGAGCTCAAGGATCAGACTTAATGACCACAGAGAAACTCACAGCTGGCACAAGCCTCCATTAGCAGGTGACCCTAAAGTAAATGGTGACCATCTCGTCTTTGCTTTCCTACCTACACTCAACTGCAGTGCGGACACACCACTCTGGGTACAGGGCGGATGGTGCTGACACTGATGTATAGCCTGGACCAATTGCAAAGAAGACCAACTATACACCCTGCAGCCAGAGCCTGAACACCACAGCCACAGCCTGGACTGGCACATCCCCAGAAGAAACCACAGTCCCTGGACCATCCTGCCCAGGACCAGATCCCTGCTGTGGGAGATGGGGCTTGGGACAGAAATCCTGCCACTAGGGATAAACTAGAGAGTGGGTGTGCCATGCAAGGTGAGACTGCAGACGAGGCACAACCAGGCCACAGCTCCATAGCATCCTAGCCAAAGGCAGTGAGAAGTGAGACCACTGGGAAGCAGAGGGAGGCATTGGAGTCATAGGGCCACAATACATGTAGATGTCCAGGCCAAACAAAATTCTTGCCAGCTCCTCAGAATCAAGTAAAGACCTGCTATCTCTTTCCTAGCCCCCATGGAGAAAGATACAGTCAGAGGCCACCACGCCAAAACAAGGGGGCCTGGGATGGTCCCTCTGGCTGCACCATGGCCTTTGCTCCAAGCACTGCCCTAATCTACAGGGCCAAAACCCTCTCCTCTCCCTCTTACTGTGAAACTGATGCTGGGGATCATGGCGTTGATAACCTAGACATGGGACACTGGGGCTTGGCTTGGTCCTTGCCACACCCTCATCAGAACAAAACAGCCACGTATGTGGCCTAATGTGAACCCGGCCAGGGCAGAGCCGGTCAGCCCTGCGAGCTTTCCCACAGGCCAGCCCTGAGCAGTCGTGCCCGGTGTCATCTGCAGCTAGAGGTGACCAGACACACACCAGGCTGTCTGAGTATAGTGGCCTCACTGTAGCCTGTGATGGTACCACCTTGGTAGCCTTCAAGCTGCAGGAGGTGTGGTTTCCAAGTCTGAAGCTGGCACAGCTTGAGGACATGTGGGTGGGTAGAAAGGGCTGGACACAAAGCCCATGCCAAGTATGAGAAGCATAGCCCCCTAAGGCTCCAGTCAGCTGCCTCCCCATCAGAATGGGGCCGCTGACGAGCTCAGTTGCCCAGGTGCTGCTGCATGAACAGTGGCCACCAGGGCCTGGAGGCTGCACAGACAAGGAGGAGAGATCCAAATGCAGGGCCATGTGGCTCCTACGGTGAGGTCCAGTGGAGCCCTCACACAAGGGAGTCGGACCATGTGGGAGGACCCCAGCAGGTGATTCCCAGGGTGAGGGCCTTGAGCCAAGACTAAGAGCCAGAGGGCAGGCAGAGAAGGCAGCTGAGCCTCGATTCCACACTGGAAGCTTGTTGAGAATTCATGTGGAAGGGGAGAGAGGCAAATATGCTAGTGGGGTGCTGCAGCCTTGGCCCCAAGGAGGCCAGGGTCAGGTGATAGTCCTCAACTCACTCACCAGGGAAAGGGCACCATGTGGAGTGCAGTCCATACAGTGCCTGGGCTTGATGTCAACCCTCTCCAAATGCCTACAGCTTGCTATGTCTTCACCACATGGCCCGGCCCCGGAGCCCCACTGGGTAGGCATCACAGTCAGCTTCCCTTGAGGGATCACAGAGCCCAGACAGGTGTCCTCTTCAATGCAGGTTGCTCCACAGGCCCAGGGGACAAGTCACAGCCATGGCCCATGTCTCCCTTAAATGAGACAGGGCAAGGATGGTTCTAAAGAGGGACAAAGTCCCTGTCCTGAGGAGCCCACAGTCACCATGTGCGCTGTCAAGCCCATGAGAGGCAGCCTCACCTGGGAACCAGCTCAGCATGTCTTAGCTGTAGGGTCTCACCTCTCACAGGCAGAGTGCTCCAGGCCACCTGCTACAGCCTCCCTTCCTCTCCATCCAAAGGATGGCAGTATTCCAGGGTGCAGGGAGAGCCACACAGCGTGGTCCAAGCACTTGGCCTAACACAGAGTGTCCCGTACAAAGATTAAGACAGGGTAGGGTGAGGGGCCCTGGAGCGCATGTGGCCTGGGGAGTCCTGCAATCCTGACCCTGGCATATACATGGCCTTCCAGGTGGTACAGCTACAAGCCCAGGGACAAGGTCAGCCGCCCCAGCGGTGCACACCTCACAGGTGCCAAGGGCCTGCAAGAAGCCACTGGACCCCAAAGCCACATAGCCTTGAGTACTTGTTTCAGTCTGTATCCAGAACCTCCCCCAAACTCACACACCTACAGGCCACAGTGACAGAATGCTGGGGTGACACAGCTGACATGCTAGGGGGCAGGACCTGATTAGGAGTCACCAGGGGCATGGCCTGAAGGGGTACATCTCCCTTTCTGGCTCTGTCTTTTTCTCCGCTTCCTGGCTGCCAGGGCCTGAGCAGCTCTCCTCCACCATGTTCCTCTGCTTCAGCCTCCATACAGACTCAAACTTCTCAAAATGTGAGCCAAAATAATCCTCTCCTCTCTTGCTCTGTGGGTGTCAGATATTCTGTTTCCATGTCTACCAAGCAATACCAGTTCAACACGAGCTCTCAAATAAATGGCAAGGGTGGCCTCTGAAGAGAACCAGGCTGGCAAGCCAATGCCAATTGCTCTTGTGTGCAGGAGACCACTGCACCCATAGTCCATGGCACAGAACCACAGCCTGCCCAGGGATGGCCCTTGAAGGCTCCTCTGCAGGCCACAGAGCAGGCCCATGTGACAGTCTTGGCGGTGAGAATGCTGCCATGGCTGGCCACCCCTTGTAGATGACAGCAGAGCACAAGATTTCATCCAAATAAAAGCTGTCACTCAGAATTTTGTCATTTCCATGGAACTTTTGTGCTTCAAAGAACAACATTAAGAGAGTGAAGAGAAACCCCACAGAATGGGAGAGAAGATACAAATCTAATGACAGAATGGGTCAGTATCAGAACACACAAGAATATCCACAGGAGGACACCCCGACAGACACCATGCCCCTGTGTTCCACGGCACAGACAGGGCCACATGGTTGGGCCTCTTTACCGTAAGTCCCATGAGAGTAGGAAGAAGAAGATGTAGCAGGGCCAAGGTGTCCTCTGGCCGTGTAATGACGACCATGAGGATGCAAGCATTGTGCACTGTACTTACGAGAATCAAAGACAAATTACACAAAACTAGCTGACCAGAAGCATTGGTCAGGACATGAGGCAGAAACGTTCCTGCCCTCATGGTGGAAATCCAAAAGGCACAGCCAGAGTGGAACTGGTCTGAGGCACACACAACCACCATGTGACTCACAGGAGCCCTTTCTGGGGTATGCAGCCCCAGAGAACTGGAAAAAGCTGAGCATATGGCCCTGAGGTCACAAGACATGGGCATTGAAGAGTCTAGATGAAGAACACAGGAAATCCCTGTTTTTATGCTTTTTAATAAGTGTTTATTTGATGCTAAGTTTAATTTCTAAAACAAACACAATGAGTGAGGCATGGTGGCACACACTATATATCCCAGCACTCACAAGGCTGAGGCAGAAGGGTCACCACTTTGACGACAGCCTGGGCTACAAAGCAAATTCAAAGCCAGCCTGGAATATGCAATGAAACTGTCTCAAAAGAAGCAAAACAAAACAAAACCCACAATGAGGTGCCATTTCATACCTGTCAGCATGACTGTAACTTTTCAGAAATGTGCGAACAGTGATGTGAAGAAACAGCAGTGCTAGCAGGAAGATGACTTAGCCGCTTCTCAAAGAGTGAAACATGAGATTCCCTGTGTAGACACCAGGGGACACCCATGACAGACACAGGCGCTCTGCAGGAGGTCAGTAGCAACAATCCAGGTATCACTGCCACAGGTGGCTGGACCAACATCACTCCACACAGGAGCCCAGCACGGACCTTGACAACTCAAGCCAGTGACAAGCGCTGCATTACATGTTCTGTGACTACAGTCCATATAGCAGGAAAGCCCACAGAGCCAGCAGACGGAGTGGCAGGTAGCCAAGGGCTTGATAGGGGCTCTTCTGGGTGGCACTGGAAAGCTAGATAACGCTATGGCATAGTGCTCACACTAAAGGCCACAACTCCCTGTTTTCTGAAAGGCAGATAAGGATGCAATAATAATAATGATTAAAAAAATAACTATTAAAACCCCCAAACACGACAATGACCTCTTGGCTGAAAGCCTATCCCAAGGCCAAGGCTGCCGCCACTTGCAGGGCCCAGAGCCAAACCCAGAGCTCACCCTGTGCCACAGTGGGCACACCTGGCAAGGAGGCACCAAAACATCCCAGGTCTGACTTCAGGGGCTGTCAAGCTGGGACATGTCAGTCTAGCAACATTATGAGGAGGCAACACCGGAGCTCACAAGGAAGTCTCACATCGGCACAGTGAGCTGTCCAGCCTGTCACCAAGGGATGTCACACTCACGGGCAGTCCTTCTCACTAGAGGCCCTGCGTGGAAGCAGCTGCTACCCTATACAAAACATCCTGATACCAGTGATGAGGCAATCAGACTCCGTGGAGGTGTCTCCTCCAGGTACAGAGCAAAGCATCTGAGGGAGTCCCAGGGGCTGACTGCTGAGCAGTGATGGTCACCCTATTCAGCCCTCCTACCCTATTCAGCCCTCCTGGAGTGCCTGCCTGGAGAAATGGAGCAGCCAGCTAGCCAGGGCACACCAACAGCCAAGGGTGCAGCATGTGGCTGTGGCAGAGATACAGGTTCCTGGGGCATCCTCATTGCCCAGGACCTCTTCTCGCCAGAGTCAAGTCTATTGCATTCCAGATATAAGGCCCTCCCAGCCTGTACAATGCCCACAGACTGGACAGCACAGCAGAGGGTCAGACCAGCCTGTCACTGCTGGGACTCCTTGGTGTGGCCTCCCACCCGGGGGGCAGCACAACTGTGTTTTGTGATTTTCAGGCCATCTAGGGTCAGAAGATAACCAAAATGTCCCTCCAGCACTGACAATCTCAGCCTTTCAGGCTTCCACTCTTACAATCCCCCGCCTGGGGATTAATTTGTGTTCCAGCAAACCCCAAAGCTGCCAGGTGACTATGCTGCAGAGTTATCCCATCACTCGGGGTTCTTGGAGTTGTCCCAAAAGCCAGGTCCACATCACACAGAAGCTACCTGCACCTCAAGAGGCTGCCAAGTGACCCTGGCAAGAAGAGGTCCTAGGCAATGAGGACGCCCCAAGAACCTGTATCTCTGCTGAGTCGAAGACTAGGGACACACAGAGCTGGAGCCTACACCCAAGCTGTACATGTCAGCACAGGCAGGTCAGCAAGCCCCAGGCCACGGGAGAAATGCTGAAGTTAGAAGAGACCCCGAAGGTGAAGAGTCACCAGGAAATCACCCAGATGTAGTGCAGAGAAAGGCGAGGTAAGAACACAACACAAATAGTCACAGCATGGACAGGGCAGGCTCTACAAGAAACTGTGGAGGGGAGCACGCAGCCTGGATCTCCTTCAATATCAGCCAGCGAGTGCGAGGTGAGCTGAGGTGGACCTTACAAGCTGTGCTCACTGCCTATGAGCCCATGCCTACAGTGCGGCTCCGGCCTTAGCATGCTCAGGCCTCTGCTGATGTCTGCTACAGCAGATTCTGGCCAGCTCAAGGCATGGAAGCCAAGGGCTGTGGCTCCAATGTCCCTGCTCCATGTGGGGACATGCAACACAGAGCCCCATCCTCATGCAGAGCTTCCAACACCAGAATGGTGGGTTCCAATTGGCATCTGCTCTCCCAGGGACCTGCCAGACCTGCATCCACAGGGAAGACACTCCTAACAGTGGCACTGCAAAGTGCCATGTTCCAGCAGTTGCTCTCAGAGGCTCTGAAGGGGCCCCACTGTCACAGCCTTAAGAACATCACAAATGCCAGTGGGGGACAGGCAACCCCTGCTCTAAGGAGGCTTTGCAACACGAACTGGGTGGTGCTCCTGCCCCACAGGCCATTACCGAACCTACAGGTCAGCCTAGCCAGCAGCAGGAAGGCCAAAGCCAGGCCAAAGGAGGTGCCCACGCCTGGGCAGCTCTGAGTGACCTCAGCCTGGTCTATGGTAAGTCCCAAGAGAGACCTGCTGGGGTAGGGCCTGGGTCACTTGTCCAGTCCTCTGTGGGCAGGCCAGAGGCAAGACATGTGGCCAGGACCTTGGGCTCCTACACCAGCACACCAAGATGGGACCTACATCTTAGAAGCCTGCCCAACTGGGAGAATAGAATGCCTGTCCCTGGGCAGAGCTCATGGAGGGCCCGTCTGCTGCCAGGACTCAATGCCAGGGAGCGTAGGGACAGCAGGCTGTGGCACACAGGGCTGTGAGTACTGCCGACCTCCCCTGCAGAAGAGCCTGTTCCCCTGGGGAGTCAGCCCAGCTGAGCTTGGGCCTTTCCTCAAGATTCCACAGTTCCAGAAACTGCAAAGCTATTTTTGTAAGTACCATTAATATTCTACACATGATAATTCACATTTCCTATCATGTTTAACCTATTTTCTGATTACTATAGAACAGAGAAAGCAGATTAAATTTGCAGGACAACCCCAGGCCTCTAAATGAAGTAGAAATACCAATTTTGAAGTTTCCCTCTGATCCTGCTCTAAGTAGGTCACTGCTGTGGTAACCACAGAGCTGACAGACCTCTCCAGGGAAACTGAGTCACCAGTGCCAGCCCAGCACACTCCGCCCTGTGGAATAACCCAATAGGCAGCCCTCACCCATGGGAACCCAGCAGCTGGCGATAGCATGTTCTCATGCATCAAGCCAGTCCTGTGGGACACAGGGTTCCCCTGAAAAGAGGAAGAGGAGTGGGCTATGCATCCTGGGCTTTCACCCTTGGCCCAAAGGAAGCAGGCCACAAGCCAAGTTCTCTGAGTGGCCAATGCCTGGGCTCTCCAAGGACACTGGTCAAGGATCCTGCCTCCATGGCCACCTGGTATCCATCTTGCCAGGCCCTGACGCCTCAATTTCAGAAGGAAGGATAAAGCAGGGAGTTTCCTTTACCCAGAATTAACCAACATGACTTCAAACACAAAAACCAGAATCTGGAGGCAGGCAGGCCTGTACCATGCTGGGACTCGGGTGTGCTGGGCTCAGCAGCCTCAATCTGAGCAGGCCAAAGGGAGCTCTTTCCCTGTATCCCTGCCTCCCAACAGACATTCCATGTCGATGACTCTCGGCAGGCGGGGCAGCCTGGCTGCCTGCCACAGTCCCAGAGACTGATGGAGACAAACAAGCCTTCCCGTCCAGCACGAGAGGAAGTGCAGCAGAGGAGCATGGGACGCAGCGGCAGCACAGGAGGCTGTGGGGGCTGTTCTTGGAAGGCTGATTGGTCTGAGGAGGATGGCAAGAGAGTGACAGAGGGCTGGGCATGGGGCCTTCCTGAGGGTCCTTCCCCATTCCAACCCCAGCCTTGTCCCTGCAGACTGCTTCTAAAGGTGGGGGTCCCTGGTGAGGATACTGGCCACTGACCAGCTGCCCACCTGGCCATCCCCTATGGGGGCTATGGGGGCTCAAGAGAGGCCACAAACGCACATTACACGTGGGGAGCAGCAGTGGGGACACGTCCTGACCCCTAAGCATCTGGAGGGGCTAGTACAGTCACAATTAAGCAAAGCTTCCCAAGACTCCCAAAGACTCCCAAGCTTCCCCCATGTCTCCACCTGCAGGCCAGCCACTCTTCTCACCACTCAGGGTCCTTACTCCTACTTCTCCCTGTGGTAAGGCCCTGCCACCCACTCTCTTCAAGGTTACAGGCTCCACTTCCTATGTGCTTACTGTGTGTCACCCTTGGGGTCAGGATGGCAAGGAGTATAGGCGCCACACGTGTGGCTGGATATGCTACAAGGTATCTGGGGAAAACTTCAATGGGTGTGAGAGAGACAACTGGATTTGGAGGTTCCTTTTACTGCTAAAGCCTTAGAGAACTGTGGGCTCAGCCCACCTCAGGCGACTGAGGTCTCCTTTCCACAGGGGCAATAACTCCAGCAAAGGATCCAGATAGGCTGAGTCCCAGGAACCCCACCAGACCCTGTACCCATTCTTCCAGTCACATCTTTTCCTGAGGTGCAATCTATCTACTTGGCTTCCTGTGTACAGGCTAAGGGTTGGTGCATAGGAGAGGCCACACTGCCAGTGTTGAGTACATTCAAAAGTGGGAGAGGCAACAGGGTCCACTGACCCACACTCCAGCCACCTTGGCGCGGGGGGAACTATATGGCCAAATCTAGAGTGTGGCTTCCTTCTAGAGGTTGCCACTTGTGGGAAAGGAACACAGGGTGGCTGCTCAAGGAAGGTCCCACCCACCTCTGCAGCCACCTCAGTCCTAAGGACACAGACCCAAGAGAGGCTGGAAGCTGCTCAGGACAGGAGAGGGACAAAGGCACCTTTTGCAGGAGCACAGCACCCTGCTGGGGAGAAGCACTCAAAGCACACACGTGCACGGGTTAACATGTGTACATGTGCACAAGGAGGCAGGTCAAGACATAACTGTCAAGTATTCCCATGGGGCCAAACCACTTGCCTACTGGCCAGACGCGTATCTGAGCTGCCCCACAGACACTGTGGCTCTGCCCAGAAGCAGACCTTTGGAGAGATCTATTTCTCTCCAGATTGAAATCCTACTGGGGAAAACACACGGCCACATTTTCTGTCCGGGGCAATGCCTTCCCATCTTCAAAACTGAAGGAAAAGTCTGTCAAGTGTCCCAACCTGAAGAGGGTCTCTGCCTTTCCACAAGTGGTCACAGGCTGGGCCTGCGAGGAGCCAGGAGGCTGCAGTGAACACACCTCACCCACCTGACATCCATCGCCACTCACAGGCTGAAGAATGGATGGGTCAGGGGTCGATGCTGCCCCAGAGCTGGCACCTGGGTCTAGGGAAGAAACAGCCCCTCACTTCACTTACCTTTCAGTCCAAAAATGTCCCTGAGCTGACTTGAGGACCAGCACCCACCACCACGTTCTATCTTCTGTGTCTCTTGGAATCCTAATTTCAACCTTGATAAAATTCTGTATTATGAGCAAAGTCCCAAAGGACAGTGGCACATCTGTGTGAGCAGCCACTGCACACAGTATGTGTCCACTACCACAAGGCCACTTGTGTGCTGGGCACCTGCTGCAAGCTCCCCCTTCGGAGCTGAAGTCCTCCTTCCCACCAAGTTGGCAACTGCAAGCACCAAATAGCAGCACTGCAAAGAGAAGGACAGTGCCCTGCTGCTCCCCAGCCTGCCCTACTTGTGAGGGGCAGAGAGAATGCTGTGCCAAGTGTGAAAAGATCAAGAAGCAGAGTCAACAGCCACACTGTTTTGTGCAGTACTTCCATGTTGTGCTAAGCACAAAACATACCTACTTTGGGCCAGGGAGTTAGCTCAGTGGTTCCAGTGCCTGTCTTGCAAGCGCAAGGGCCAAGGTTCTATTCCCCGGTAACCATATACAATACTGGGCGTGGAGACTCACGCCCAGCAGCAACCAGTACCACATACCACAGTGCCGGGCGTGGTGGCTCACGCCTGTAATCCCAGCACTTGGGAGGCAGAGGCAGAAGAATTGCTGTGATGTAAGTTGGAGGCTGAGCTCAGGGCCAGCCTGAACCACAAAGTGAGACCCTGTCTCAGAAAACCTAAAAAAAACCCAAAAAAACAAAAAAACAAAAACCTACTTATGTTCAAGGTTCAAATACAAATTGCGTGACTGTGGTGATTCCATAATGAGCTAACACATCTGCATTGAAGACACCATGGCACAATATACAGGTGAAAGCTAATAAACTCACACTTCCAGTTTTTTCTCCACTTATGATGACGTTAAGTGCAGTTAGGTGTGATTGTGCAAGCCTACCCTACAGAACCCAGCCCTATGGGAGGCTGAAGCAGGACAACTGCAAGTTCACACCCAGCCTGATTTAGTGAAATCGTTCTCAAAATGAAAAATAAAACAACTACAAAGACTGGGGATGTGACTCACTGGAAAGGCCCTGGGTTCAATCCCCAGTACCACACAAACGCAAACAAAACCACACTGGGCCAGCTGACAGTGAACAGAAGGGTGGCAGGGTTTGTATCTCAGCAGCTAAAGCTGTCCTGGGGCTCTGGGTTTGGACCCCAGCTGCATGGGGCCTCAGCCACACATCCTCAGTGACTCAGGCACAGGACTTCCTTCATAGAAGGCCCCTCTTACACACAAGTGTAAAATTTTCTTAAACAAAAAGTCCAAAATATGCTGGACTCCCTTGACCTAAGGAGCACCAGGACCACACCCAGGGCTCCCAGTGACAGGGCCAAATGGGACTCAGCCTGAAAACTGGACTCATACTGACCATGGGAACTTGGAAACAATTTTCTAGTTCGAAAAAAAAAAAAAAAAACCTTCCAAAGGAAGAGTTTCAGGCTGTTGTTAACACCTTCCACATGCACTTCAGAAAGCCAGCTGACATCAGGGAGATGGAAATTCACTGGGCAGCTGGAAATGGGGACGCAGTTGCCCGGCTGCCTGGGGCACACTGCATAGAATCCCCTAATGTCCATCGGCCACCCTGACCCTGCTGTACACAGCTGTTCACTAGCCCCCAGTACCCAGGGCAGCCCCACCAACTGACTTTACTCCAATAGGAACAAAAAAAGCTTTCTGCTCTGTTCATTCAAATTAGAAAAACAGTTTGAATTTTTACCAAAAAGGTTCATTTTGAGTGTGTTCTCACACACACGCGCGCATGCGTGCACGCGCTAAACATTTTCAGCACTGGTACAAGGACCTGGTGTTAACTCAATCACAGCACAGGGCCACCTTGCAGCAGGGTTCTGCACAGCGGGGTGGCCCCATTACCTGCCTGCTGGTCCTGGTACCTCCCTGCCACTTCTCTACCCACAGTCTCATCCACAGCACTCTTTGCGGGCTGATGGAGTCAGTGCATTGGGGTACCACTGCCAGGCAGAAGGCCACATCCACACACTGCCCTCTTTTTTTTTTTTTTTTTTTTTTCTTTTAGTTTTTTAAGAAAGGGTCTCACTGTAGTTCAGGCTGGTCCTAAACTCAGCCTCAAACTCAGCAATCCTCCTGCCTCTGCCTCCCAAGTGCTGAGATTATAGGGATGAGCCACAACATTTAGCACTGTTGTATGTGGTTACTGGGGTTCGAACTAGTGACCTTGTGCTTGCAAGGCAGGCACTGGAACCACTGAGCTAAATCCTCAGCCTCTGCCCTCACATTTCTTGAGGTCCAGCATCCCATCTCAAAGTCCCCCCACCTGGCACCACTACACCTGCCCATCAGCCCTGTTCAGTGGCACACAGATAAATCTTACTCAGTCTCTGCAAGGTGAGGCAATGACCCACTTGGTTTTGGGGTTCTGACAGAGAATTGCCAAAACACAAGGCCATAGTGAGCCTGGCTCCTACACTGAGTGCATGGAGGTGACCTCCAGGCACATAACTCAGGTGTCTGAGGAGAAAAACAGCCTGCACTGGGGTGACTGTGCAGGGTCCCCATAGTGTCATACCCAGAGACACCACCTACAGCTGCTGTCAGAGCCCAGCCTTTGAGTGGCAGCAGGGATGGCAAAACACACACCTAGGACCCAGAGCAGCTGGCCTGCCACCTCAGAAGGGGTCAAAACTCATAAAATAGTAGGACCAAGTAGACAGGAGACCGCTCCAGACCCGGCTGTTACAAGCATGGGACACAGGCCATGAGGATCTGAGGACTTGGCATCTGGGAGTGGTATGGGTTCAGCACCTGCCTGGCAGCCAAGCAACCTGGAGACACTCCCGTACCCCCAGGAAGGGGAAGCAGGCCAGCCCCGCCCGCACTGTCGGCTTTGCTTCCTCAGCCTCCTCCTTCTCTGGCTGACGTTCACATTGTTTTCTCTCCATAGAAACAGACATAACATTGAGTGGACGGCTCTCCGGCTGTGGGCAGCTCCAAGCCGTGCAGCAGCCACTCAACTTCCGGGTGGTGGCAGCAAGGCCGCACCCAGACACTCATGAACACACACAGGGACAGCCCAGGGGGTCATGTGCAGAGCCCAGGGCCTTAGGCTGGAACACCACTCACAACACCCAAAGGTATGTGTCCTGAATACAGAGCCCCTGGTCTGTCCAAAGCTGCTGGCCAGGAAGAAGAGATGGCTGTTAAACCTCAAGGCGCAGCTCAGGAACACATGGAAAGGCATGGCCACCAGACATGCAAGAAAAATCACCATTTTCCAACCAAAAGACAGATAGACACAAGCCCTTCCAGGAGGCAGACAGGGCCCTTCCATCAAGAGACTCCAAGACTCTGCCCTGCTAAGGTCAGCTGAGGGATGGTAATGCTTCGAGCTGGGGACACCAGCAGGGCCGCACTTCCATGTGAGATGGGGTGAAGGGGTCCAACACATAAAGGACAACAGCCAGAGCTTGGCCCCCCTCCTCCAGGTACCTTGACTACCATAAGTTCCCTTGGCCCGCGGTGCTGGATATCCACAGGCCTTCAGTCTCCAAGCTGACCCATCAGCCCAGGACCCTGATGTTCCAGACCTCTGCCAGCAGGGAGTTGGGGGAATACTGGGCTACCCAGGACCCTGAATCCCTTCCCTAAGGCACAGATGTGACACAAGATCAAGTGCAGCTGCAGCAGCAGCAGTACTGTATGCTGCCCCTCCCCCTCTGAAGCCAACCTCAGCCCAGAGTTCCAACTGGAGGCCAAGGTAACTGGCAGCCCCAAGCAGGCTGTTCACTAATGCTTCAACCTAGTCTGTCCTTGGGTTTGTACCTCAAGGGGCAAGCGTGTGTGTGCACACGTGTGTCTACCCACTGGCACAGGGGCCCAGTGACACTTCCAGAAGTGCTGGTGCTATGGAGAAAAAATGCTCCAGGATGCCCAGTGGACTCTGGAAGGCAGTGAGGCAGGCCTTCTGCAAAGGCCTCTGGGTAGAAGGCAGGTCCAGGCAGTCCATGTTTCTCCAAAGAAGTGAGCTCAAGAAGATAACAACATGGCAAGTTAAGGGAGAGTAAATGGGCTGGACTCAATCTGCCTGCAACACACCCTCCTGTAAAACACTCAGATGCAGCTTGCTCCGGAGACCACATGTGCATAAGGACCATCAAATCACAGGTCCTCTGTCTCCTTCACAGGCTGTCCATAGTGGTCCAAACTAGACAGAAAGAACCCTTTGTCTGCGGGCTGCATTGTGCCCTGTGCCTGGACTGGAGGAAAATACCCACAGACTGCCAGCCCACCTCCCACCTCCTGCAGCTCCCGCCCGCCCCTCCCCCACAGCTGGAGCAGTGTCAGAGGAAGGGAGGCATTTCCTGTGTCCCCTCCCCCTAATTCCCCTGCATTCTTGGCAAGCATTCAGAGAGCAAAGCAAGAAGCGGAGGAGCGAGCTGGTGGGAGCTGGGAGGGAAGCCAGCACACCCCTCAGGCACCCCCTCTGGCAGGCAGCTTGGGCGGCTGGGGCCAGGAAGGAAATAGGAGAAAAGGGGGACAAGGTACTCAGACAGAGGTCAAGAAGGACACCTTGTCATTAGAAGGTGGTCTTTGCTGAGAACAGACCATGCCAGTCTCCCTCTTCAATGTCCATTCGATGCCAAGTCCCCAAGAGACACAGGAGATAAGAAAGGTGAAGGCTAGGGTTTCTGGCAGGTGGAGACTTGTGCCAGAGTTCATGTGTTTCCAAACCAGTGCACTGAATGAATGAGTACATCAGGCAGGATTTCAACACAGTTGCTGCAGAGGTGGGGGTCCAGCCTGGTCAAGACCTTATAGGACACAGAGTTGTCATGTGGGAACACACTGTCAGTCACAGTGGCCGCCCTCATGAAGCTTGTGATCTGGCCCAGAGAGGAAGAAGTAGCACATGTAAGGACCAAGTGACAGCAGCTGGCTGCTGCCAGAGTTAGAGAACAAAGGCAGGAGCACCAGGACCTCTCCTGGGCCTGCTGTTGCTCCTGGGTGGAATCCTCAGGGGCTTGCACACAGAAGTCCTCTTCCCTTACAAATCATCCAGTTCACCTATCTGCTAGGGCAATCCAGGATCCCAAGAGAACACATTCCTCTAAGATACCCTCACTATGGGTCAAGAGGGACCCTGACCTCTGGATAGCACCAATGTTGAAAAGGACAGGCTTCTACTTGGCTCTGGACTCAAGCAGGTAGGAACCAACCTGACATGGCATTGACCTGGTAGGACTATGACTCCTTGGGGTCCACATGGCCACCTGCTGAGTCTGCTGATCATCCCCAAATCTACCCCTGTGAGCTGGAGAGGCCCAGGGGCACAAGCTGAGAACAGAGCTGACCCTATCAACACCCAAGGGCACTGGGGCACACAGGAGGTAGGGGATGTCCTGCTCAAGGTGAGCCACCCTCAACATCCTCCCTTTCAGGCTGCATATGGACCCCATGACCCTAAAACACAGGGTGTTGAGAGGCAGGTAGATGGCTGCTACCCAACCGGGTGCCACTAGGCCCACTCACCCAGCAGAGCTAAAGCCCAGAGTACCTGCAGAGGCACAATGGACTGGCACCTGCTGTTTTCTGGTCCACATGGGTTCCTGACCAGGCTGGCCAATGAGTGGCCTACTTACAAGACTTCTTGCTTTACATTTTAAAAAACTTTTTTTTTTTTTTTTGCAATGCTGGAGATCAAACTTGTAATTTACACACACTCTTCCCTTCACTCACTCACACTCCCTGCCTTATCAATCAGGTTCTTTTTATTGTGGTAGGGGTATAGGAAGTACTAGGGATGGAACCCACTCACACTCTATAGAGTTACCCAGGAGGCACAGAACTTGCAGTTCTCCTGCAGTAGCCTGCCAAGTGGCCCAGTCAGGGACCTGTACACCACAGCTGATCTACACCTGCAGCTACTAGGATGGGCAGCAAGCACATGCAGATAGGAGGAGCCCAGCGTGGGCTGGTTTAAAGAAATCAGGTCTCTACCTGTACAGGAAGGACCCAGGGCAGAATGCATAGGAACACATACTCAAAGCCTCGGACTGCTGTGAGACCCAACTGGACAACCACAAGGAAAGGCCACTGCTCTGGAGTTACAGAGCTGTGGGCTGAGGGGCTGAAGCAGGGACCCATGCTACCCATGGCCCACACTGAGTCCTTCCACAATGTGCCCTATCCATGATTGTGTGCAACAAAGGTGCAGCCAAAGCCTCCAAGTCTCCATCTGAAGGCATCAATGCCACTGGACAACAGCAGATAGTGTGGCTGGGAGATAGCAGGAGCCTCAATTCTCACCAGTGCAAGCCTCAAAGATGAAGAGTCCTCCCAAGGCCCCTGGCACCCTCCTGGGCCCTAAGTCCTCCTAATACCTGGCCCTTGCAGAGGAGTCTACAACTAAAACAGTTCTGTAGCACATCTGTCCATACAAAAACAGGGCAGAGGATCACAGAACGCCTCCAGGCATCCTCCTCATTCAGCACTGAGGCTGCAGAGAGGCTTCTTCTCTCATGTAACTGGGACTCCAGGAAAAACAAGAGGCTCTGAGAGGAAGGCTGGTGTAGGTCAGTGGTAAAGCCCTTGCCAAGCATGTGTAAAATCCAGGATCTGATCTCTACTACAGCTCCAAAACAAAAACAAAGACACCTAACGAAGGAGTGAAGCCAGGCTTCAGATGTTCTGGCAAGGAAGGCCCCAGCATCTCTCCCTAGGCACAAGGCACAGTCCCAGGGAAGGGGACGTCCATGTACCCTACAACCAGCCCACTGGGCCAGGTTTCCCCTGGATAGAAAGCAGCAGGCCTGCACCTCTCCAGACTTGCCCTGAGGACTGGGCCGTTAGCATCCAATCCCAGCCTATGGGGACTAACAACCGGCAATGAGAAAAGGACCTCTGACTGTGAACCCTCCGGGAGAAATGTGGGGGGGAAGGGCATTTTGTGTGGATGAAGCAGGGTGCCTATCCCCTTCCTCAGTGACCTGCAGAGACACAGCCCTGGGCCCTGCCAGTCTATGGGTAGAGTGTTGCAGAGCTGCAAGTGTGTGCCAATCAGCACTCACCAGTTCCTGAGGAGAGCTGAGGTTCTCCATACCCCAGCAACCTCCTGCTCCTCCTCCTTAGAGAAAACCAAAGGAAAGACCAACCTGAAAAGCACACAGAAACCCTACCACCACCACCAGGGACTGAATTCAAGACCTTGCTCTTGTGAGGCAGGCATGGCACCACTGAGCTTAATCTCCCAGCCTAAAACCCTCCATTCTTAGCACCCCAAAAAACACCAGAAGCCATGAAATGTAGCTCCCCCAAGACCAGCCCCTCAATTTCCCTCCAGGTACTGGGGCTATAAAAACTCCTGCACAGGCCTGTGGGCAAAGGGCTTAGCTGAGAGCTGTGGTTCACTGGGGGATCAAGGGGAGATACTTTCGCCTAGACTCTCCCATGGGTCCAAGACCATCTGTCTAGCCAGGCCTAGGGATCATTTAAAGAGCTAGTGAGTGTTTGTGGAAAGGCCAGACTGCCTTTTCCTGCTCGTAGCTAACATCTGAAAAAGGGCAGAGCTGTGACTACTATCCAGGTACAGGAGGCTTGGGGGCTTTGTGACTGGAGATATGCAGAGAAGCTTCCCTGAGGGAGCCACCTGCCCAGGCATTGCCTGCCCCAAGGACTAAACCTCGTCTCAGGGAAGATCAGGCGTCAGACCATGGCCTTCCAGGCGGGCCTCATCTCTCCAGGCCTCCACACAGGCCAACAGCCTAAGTGTGAGAGGCCCACAGAGCACACCACAAGCCTGCTCTAGGCCCAGGGCATTGCAATGGGCATGGCAAAGAGCGAAGGTCAGCTGCAGGATGACAAGGCTGCTTGTACTGCCCTCAAGGATCGTCTCCCCCAGTAAGAGCAAGAGCAGCCAGCCAGGGGAAGTGACTGAGGATGCCTGAGCACAAGGCACCCCTGGCCTCCCTCACTCCTGTGAGGTGGTCCTAACCCTACAAGCCACCCTATTCCCATTGTGCACAATTTTCCTGGGGCCCAGGGGCAGTCACATTGTCTAGAGACTTCAAGTCCCAAAAAATAGCTCCCTGGGGCCACTGGCAATGTCCACTGTGTCCTGGGGGCCCACGCTGGAGTCTCATTTCTGGAAGGCGTCACAGGAAGGCATATGGCCAGCCCTGCCTTAGGGTAGGAATAAGCACGCTATGCGAGACCTCCAGGGAAGACTGGCTATTCACATGCTGCAACACACATGACCACGCCACAGTTAGGGAATCTTCATCTGCTGTTACCTCATCCTGCAGCTGACCAGGAAGCACTGGAGTGCAGCACCTGCTGGAGTCACAGCACAGGACCAAGCATAATGCCTGGGGGTGCTGTGGGCAGCAATCAGAACAGGATCAAGGGAGGCTGGAATCATCAAAGGGTTTGAACCACAGGCTACCTAGACACACAGCCGCATAGCCAAGTCCCTGTCCAAAGCCCACCTGGGCCCCTCCACATGGCTGGCTGCCTTTACATCATCCTTTTAATAACTGCACTTAGCCTTCCCAGCCCTGGGCCAGGACCAAGCAAGAAGAGGGCAGGGGCAACAAAAGAGGGGATAGCCTAGAGCCACCACAAGCCAGACCTTATGTTACCCAACAAGCCAGTCCTGCAGCTGTGTGCACCCACCAACAACATAGGAGGTATCAATGTAAAAGCAGGAATCAGAGGTCTGGAAGGGTTAAGAACTGGCAAAGTAAGCCAGGCGTGGTGGCCGCGTGCCTATTACCCAGCACTCTAGGAGACTGAGACAGAAAGATTGTAAGTTTGAGGTCAGTGTTTGGGCAAGACGGCAACTTAGCAAAACTCAGTCTCAAAATAAAAACTGAGCTTGAGATGTAGCACAGCAAAAAAGCCTTAGGTTCAAACTCAGATATTTGGAGGAATAAATTCACAAAACACCAACTTTTTTTATCTAGTGAATACTGGGAGAGATTGTTTTTGATCTCTTGACCTCGAGGCATCCTTTCAAGGTCACCTGCCAGTGCAGGTGCTAAGATTCAAATCCCAGAGCTGCTCCCACCAGCCAAGGCTATGGACAGAGGATTCAGGACAGTCTACACAAGTCCCCAATCCCCTGCATGACCTCAGATCCATAGGGCTCTCCAGAGAATCTGCCAGGGTTGCTGTTCACCCACCTGCTGCCCCAAGCCCACTCTGTGGAGCTGGGAGAGGTGCCAGGACAAGGCCTTCTCACTTCTCCGAAGCTGCACGTTCCCACTGCCTGCTCTGCACAGTAACACCCAAGGGACCAGCATTCCTCTCAACCCAGGTCACAGGACTGAGGGCCATCTGTCACCACCAGCTCACCTACTCCAAGGGGGACACAGCTGGATGCATTCCTGCTGCAGGCAAGAGCTCCCTGTCTTCCCAGGCCCTGCACTAGGGCTCTAGAGGACAGCCCACCTTCTAGTGCTTGTGGACGCAGTCACAGCAGCAGTCCTGAGCTGAACACCTCCTACAACCTGCACCCTGAGAAGACCAGGAACACTCCGCAGCCAAAAGCAATGAGCATGTTGAGGCCAGATGCCCCAGGTGTGTCCCCTCCCCTTCATGCATCTCCCCTCCCCTTCATGCATCTCTCAGATAAAGGACCAAATGGCTTCAAGAGTCATGAAAAAAGGGCTTAGTGACATCTGCACTTTGACTGTGGTGGTGACATAACAAATGTCTTTATAGAGCGGCAAATAGCCTGTGTTTTCAGGTGTCTCTCAGGCCAGCTGATTATTTTTACTCCTGCCGGAACAGTTTCCCTGATTTAAGACCTAACTCCTGCCTCCTATTCTCTGGGAAGCAGCACACCCCCAACACACAACAGGCGCAAAAGGCTTGGGGCACAGAGGGGAAGGGTGTGCAGACTAAAGAAGACATGGCAAGTGTCCATCCAGGTCCAAAAAACAAGGTACACACTGAGGCACAAGCACTCCACTGACAAACCTTCAGACAACAAACATCAAGTCCTGGTCCGATGGAACACACCCCCAGGGACATTCACACATGTGAGGCCTGGGTGCTTTTACCGTGGGTTTTAAAGGCCAATGAATGCAATGCAAAAATATGGGCCAACTCACTGTTTTTTACCAGGAAAAGTCACAAAGGGTTTTCCTGTACCGAAGGTCCCAGGGGGGCCTGCACAGCCCAGGGAAATAGACTCACAAGAGGACCACACTCCTGTGTCAGGAGGCTGCACAACCTCAAGTGAAACCAGTTTGTGTTTGCCTTAAACTCATAAATAGTCACACACATTTGTCTGATTTTTAACACCATATTTTAAGCTACTGAAAGATTTAACCTTGGTGGCTTAAGACACAGCCATTCTACAGGGTTTCCACTCCTGATAGCTGGGCCTCGTCAAAGCTCCAGTCCCGCCAGTCTGTGTGGAGGGCAAGGGGTCGTGAGAACACAAGAGACAGCAATAAAAATCAGGGCAGTGACCTTTTGAACTGGCCTCTTCACAGGGTGCAGGCCTGGAGAAAGCAGTAGCGGAGCGGGCAGGCACCCCAGCCTCCAGCCCATCCCCTTGGGCCTGGCTGCCCTGCACCAGCCCACGGACGTAAGTGCCCCTCCTCAAAGGAAACTGCAAACAGATTCTGCCCACTGTTCTGGGACCAGGTGCATCTCAAAAACCACTCTCTGGAAACATCACCAGCCAGTGCTCCCTGAGACACCAGACCTACAGTCACTGGCACAAAAGTCTAGCACTTCCCGAACCCTCAGCAACTGTCTTGGATGTGGGGAAGGGACAGGTAGAGGCCTCTGGGGAGGGAGAGAGTCCCCTGAAGATGCCAAGATCCCCTCCAAAGACAAGCACCCAGACCCTATTCCAGAGCAGGCCTACAGGGACAAGAAAGGGACCCAGGTCCTGCTGGGCTAAGAGGCACAAAGCTTTTCATGAGGAGAGCAGCTCAGCAGGAAGGTGAGCAGAGCTGGGTCAGCCCAGGGAGGGCCATCCACAGAACCATGGGCTGAGCGCCTTGTGTATGCACCGCAGCCTGTATTCTCCTGAAGACCCTCAAACTGGAAACTGAGCGATGGATTCTTCATAAACCTTTTTAAAGAGCTCTAGAAAGGAACAGGTGACAGCCATATGCACTGTGCCCACATTCAGGGAGTCTTCCCCTGGGGACTTCTGGAAAGCAAGGTGGCAGACAGCTGGGCTAGCTTGAGGGGGAGGGGTCCTGGCTTCTGCTCTTCTCAGGCCTGTCCCGCACCCCCACAGCCTAATCCCAAAAGGCTCTGAGTGCAAGGGAGAGGGACTGCTCAGATCCTCACAGGGCCTCTGTTCTCTCTTCATCCAAGATTCCCAAGTCTGCACACTCTCAGGGTGGGGATGAGTTGAATCCATCCCATACTGGCCCTGCCCAGCCCCTCGGATCCAGGGTACTGGGAAGAAGCACTGTGGCAAGTGGCCAGCTGAATTCCTCATGCAGGCTGCCCCACTTTCAGCCCTCTGCAGAGGGATAGTCTGAACTTTTCACCTTGGGCACAGACACCAGGAAGAGGCCGCAGAAGTGTCTGACTGGGAGGCATGGGGGCAAAGGGCCCTCCTGACAGTCTGCAGTTTGTTCCCCACCATCCCCCTCCAAAAATGTGGATTGCCCCTTTTACAATCACCAGATGGCAGCCCAGGGGCCACAGGCCTCCTCCGCCCATGTGGCCGCCTGACCTCCCATAAACAGGACAAAACCCAGGATTGAAGCCACACCCCCAGGCCTCCAGGGACCAGCAAGGGATGTTCCAGGTCACCAGGGCTGAGTCTAAGACAGGCGCCATCCAGGGGCTGCTGACCAGCATTTCCCAGCCCTCCACAGAGACCTGCAGGGAACAGGGGCCCAAGAGTCCCTACATGCCCAGCCAGCTGTCGCCCAGTAAAGGCTCAGGCTCCCCTGTGCAAAGCACCCAACACACCACAGGGGACATCAGGGGCACACACAAGTAAGTGTGCAAGGCAAGCACTGGCACCCTGGACCCACACTGTTCCTGTGCAGAGCCTGAGGCAGCTGCCCACCAGCCCTGGGCCCAGAGCGCAGTCGTATCATGATTATCCCCCAGTACACAAGGGCAGCTCAGAGCAAACAGACAGGGAAGGAAGGAAGTGTCAAGGACATTCCAGGGCCACTCCTCAGAGATGGTTTCCACCAGCCAAGTGTGTGCAGGCTCACTAGCAATAAGGCCCTATACTCCTCAACAAGTGCTACTCTCTGGGGCAGCAGTCACTGTCACACCCAAGAATGAGAGACAGTGCACTGAGCTGTGCACCTTGAACAAAGAAAACCCCAGATTGTGAAATGGCTATGCCATGAAAAACACCACAGACCAGGGGTTCCGGGGCTCCCTTGTGCACTTGGGAGGCTCTGCTATGCTGTCCATCTATGCCAGGCTCCGGAAAACTGTCAGTGTCCTAAACAGGGACACTGTTTGTTCAGCACATCCTACCCCAGAGAAGAGCGAACCAGGCCTTCCCCCTGGGGCTCACATGCAAGAAAGTAAGGCACAATGGTCCCTGACTGTCCCTGTCCCCTCCAGTCCCACCTCTCCATCAACTGCACAGCCGGGTTCCTCACTCTGTAGCCCTCCAGAGGCAGAACAGGCAGAAAGCCTCAACTTTCTGGTGGAAAATTCAGTAAAACTCCCCCTCACTGCCAGGGAAAAGATGGCCTGGAAAATTGGGCAGGAAAATTCGTTCTCCATCCAAGACCTAAATCAAACATGGCCACAGCAGTCCTAGAGTTGGGACAGTGTGCAGGGGCCAGGGATCCCTATGTGCCAGGGTATACCTTCCAGGTGGCTCATAAGCCCTGAGGGCCCCAAAATTCCCAGCAAAGCTCCTCAGGAGGGGCCAGTTGTCCTTTAGTCATGCACACCATGAGGCCCCACAAGATGCCACATTGGACTGTCTTCTGAGCAACAGCACTTTTGAACTCCACTGCTGGCTTCTGTGTGTTCTGTGGTTGAAGCCCATGAACTCACTCCACACCCAGCTACAGGCTGTCCAGGGAACCCAAAGAAGGAATCCAAGGGTGGAGACACTTGGTGGCTGCAGCACCCAGCCTGGTGTAGGTCCAGATAACCTCAGCCTCATTAGGGCCAGGGCCTCACCACACAGCACGCTCCCCGCAACAGCAAACCTTGGTCCTGGACTACAAGGCAAGTCAGCCACATTCAGGAGTGTCCACAGCCCAAGCTGCAGGAAAGAGCTTCTAAGAGTAAGTGAGTGGGAGCAGCCTATCCAGTCTATAAGGCCTCTGCCTAGCATTGTGGTGACCACTGGCCACAGAACACCAGGCCCTAGGATACTAGGAAGATCTCTAGCCTCCCACTGGAGGCTCCAATGCAAAATGGAACCACTATGACCTTCTGACACATCCTGCAGGACAGGCAGAGTACTTCTTTTTTTTTTTAGATTTTTTGAGACAGAGTCTCACTTTGTGGTTCAGGCTGGCCCTGAGCTCAGCCTCAAACTCACATCACAGCGATCCTCCTGCCTCTGCCTCCCAGGTGCTGGGATTACAGGTGTGAGCCACCACACCCGGCACTGTGGTATGTGGTACTGGTTGTTGCTGGACGTGAGTCTCCACACCCAGCATGGTATGTGGTGACTGGGGATTGAACCCGGGTCCTTGCGCTTGCAAGACAGGCGCCAGAACCACTGAGCTAACTCCCCGGCCCAGGCAGAGTACTTCTGCACATTTAGAAATCTACACACCAGCAGCAGCACCACATTCTGGAAGCAGAAAGCCTCTCAAAGTCCAGTTCATCTATGCTCACAGAAGGCCTATGGCCAGCTTAAGCCCTACTCAGAGCAGGATTGGGAGTGTCAAGTATCTGGAGGAGCAACCCTACTGGAGCAACCTTTTTCAGTGCCCCAGCTGTTGCCCAGGGGGGAGCAGGGGGGACAGAGAAGGTAGTATGGCCCTGAGAGACCTCATGCCAAGGTGGCAGCACCCTCAGGCCAGGCCAAGTCCCAAAGCCTTTGACATGCCAAGCACCCAAGTGCTCCTCTAAGTGTGTAGAGCATGTTCAGGTCAATGTCCTGACAGCACATCAAAGCTGGCCCACTCCCATTCCTCTGCACCAGCCCATTATTCACAAACATGCCCCTTCCTTGCTCTGAAAAGGATTGGGCTGCCTAGAAATTTCTGCCAGTAAAGCAAAAATTTCAATTCTCTCTCTGCTCTAACTGAATTTTGAGTGGCACTTGGTAACCCCCTTCCTGGTGGCCAGCTCCTCCAGCCAGCACCGCCTGCTCCTGCAGATGTTAGTGAGTGCCGCATGGACTCCGCGCTTGTCATAAAACCAGCAACGAACGGGCTCAATACAGTTGTTCATCTGAATAGTCAAAATCATAGCACTTTGTTCATAATCAGTCCCGACTGAAACTGAAAAGGCAGTAATGAAGATGTTAACAAAGCGAATTTAATGTAGCCAAAATTATTGCAAAAGGAGAACACGTTCCCTCAGAAAGGACGTACCAGTCAGCACAATTCAGCCATTTTTAAAAAAACCTACTACTGCAGAGTATGACTTGCTCACCTTCCTCGGTGAAGTCAAGATGCCCCCACACTGTCACTCTAAGGTCTCACTCACATTACTCCTGCCTTTACAGCATCTGAGCAACTTCCTCACACAACGAAAGCCTCTGCCTGAGGAGGCAGCCTGCAGAGCAGCCAGGAGAACAAACAGCAGCATCTTCCCTCCCTACTTCATTTTGCTAATACAGCCTCTGAAATGAGGGCCAGACTAGACCGGAACTCAAACAGGGCAGTCATAGGGGCCCCTCACCCTCTTTCTCACTTGGAGCACTCAAACCCAGACAAGACCCAGGAGACAAGGGGTATGGTAAGTATGGTGCCCAGAGACAGAAGCCACATCTGGGGACACAAGGGAGGCTCCACATGGTGCAGGGAAGGAAGGAGGGTGAGACCAGAGCACAGGACCTGTGGTGGAGCCAAGGCCCCAGGGAGGGGGCTAAAGTTCAAAGGCAGAGTGACGGAGAGAAGAGTGCAGCACAGGTGCCTCCAAGATTCCAGATCACAGGTTCCAGGGAAAAGGCCCAGAGTTCACATCTGGCTGAGAGTAGCCCTCTCATCTACCCGCAGACAGAAAATCTGAATCCACAGAGCACTGGGTCTTTGGGAAGGCCTAGCGTCAGTAATGAGGAATCAGCCCTAGTCTAAGCCCTGCTCTGTACCTACCTAAAAGTAAACCATAAGTGGAAAAGCCAGAAGGATTCAACTATTTCCAAGTAATTTATCTGCATCCCAGAACAAAGCTCAAGATTTTTAAGAATTAAAAGCATTCAGTATCCAAATAGATAATTTCAATATATCGCATCCAAAATGCAGAAGATGAACCCTAACAACTAGAATTATCCATTTACTGAGATAGGTTGGGCTTGACAGAAACCCACAGGGAACACCCATATCGTCATCATCCAGCTGAATCCCACATCTGAAGGTTAATAGGCACAGAGGTAAGGTGAGGTTCCTAAGCAAACATCAGAGATGGAAACTACAGGGTCTGAGATGGAAACTCTGCAGAGAGGAGGTGTAAGTTTTACACAGGTAACAAAATTCTCCAAAATGAAGCAAAATCAAAAAGATCAAAAGAGACAACCTGGAAAGGTGGAGCACACCTACAATCCCAGCTACTCGGGAAGCTGAGCCAGGAGAATTACAAGTTTGAGCCTAGCTTGGACAACTGAGAGACCCTGTCTTAACACTTTTTTAAAAAATATATTAAAAAGCAGTTAAGATGTAACTCAGTGCTCTCTGGGTTTAATCCCCAGTACAAAAAAAAAAAAAAAAGCAAAGGGCAGCAATGTCTTTAACAGGACTGAACTTTTAAAAAGCCACCCGTGAATTCCATACCCACGCACTCACTTTCCAAACACAAAGAGGAATGAGGGCATCTGCAAGACACAAAAGCTGGAGATCCCCACCAATGGACCCCACTACAGGATACTAAAAGACATCCCTCAGGTAGAAATAACGTGGTAACCTTGAGGATGAATACATGATTATTTTTACATTTTTATTTTTCCTTTGAAAGAGAGGTATTTAATCACACACCAGTAAGAAAGTGTGTGATTTGCTGAGGGGAATCAAGGTAACAGAAGTGCCCCAGACAGGACAGCAAGGAGACATGAAAGAATCAGAAGTTACTTAATTAGATCAAAAGTGGGGAGCAATCACCTATCAGGGAACAAAGAACAGATGAACAGGTGGAAAAGAGACATGGAAAACACCTGAACCTGGGCAGCACAACCCCACTCCAAAGGCACAGAGTGTCCATTTTATTTTTAAAATCCTAAATGCCCTATGAAGGGCTGATCTTAAATATAAAGACATAGATAAGTGGGGAGTAAAATGGTGGAGGACAAGACACGGCGCCAACCACAGTCCAAAGACATTGGCGTAGCCACTTTAACATCGAACAGAGTAAATTTCACAGCCAAGAACACTACCCAGAAACAGTGAAGGACATTTAATGATGACAAAAAGTTCAAAAAGTCAAAAAGCAAGCTCTTAGGGTGGAGGATTTAGCTCAGTGGCACCACGCCTATCTTGCAAGCAAAAAAGGGCCCAAGCTCAATCCATAGGACCATACACACGCGCACGCACGCACACACACACAAAGCTCTTATGAACACTGACATACCTGATAATAAGGCCACAAAATTCACAAACCAAAAATGGGGACATACACACTCTCATGTGCACCCTCAGCTATAAAAGGAGCCTACATCAACTCAAAAGGATTCGCATCACGCAGAGCTGGTTACCAACCACAGGGACTCAACAGAAACCAGTAACAGAAATATCTCCAGGAAACTCAACAGTACACCTATAAGTAACCCACCTAGGAGAGAAGCCAAGAAAGGGTAATGGGGATGTACTCTGGATGGAAAATGAAAAGCACTGCTTATCAGAATCTGTGAATGCCACTCAGATCTAGAAGTCAAAGCACCAAATACTGCTACTAGGAAAAGAAAGGTCTCAAATAAATAAATGACTCCATTTCCAATGTAAAAACTAGAAAAAGGGGCTGGGGATATGACTTAGTGGTGCTGCACCTCCCTGGCAAGCACAAGGTACTGAGTTCATGGGGGGGGGCAGTGGCACAGACCTATAAAATGAACCACCTGAATCCACAGTAACCCACAGAAGAGAAAATATAAAGCCCAAAACAACCAACCGAAAAACAACTACCAATGAGATCAAAGCCAGTTCTTTGAGAAGATCAATAAAACTGATAACTCTCAATAGGACAACCACAAGAGAAACACCAGCACCAGTAGCCTTCCAGTTACCTCGGAAGGACGAGAGGAGGTGACTGTGCCACTGCACAGCAGCTCGGTGACCTGAGCATATCACAACCCACAGATATACCACCTCAGGCACAGCACTGCGCTCCATCAGACACCCAGGAAAGAACAGTCCAACCACCGCCCAATCAACATCTTTAATCAGTGCTTAAAAAAAAAAAAGCTACAAATAAGATTTCAGTAAAGGTCAACGATATCCTAAAAGAAGAGCACACAAGGATTAAGTAGAGATTATCCCAAGACTGGAAGGTTGGTCAGTCATTATAATTAATGACAGACATAAAAAGAAATGATTTTCACCATAACGATCTCTGTAACTCAGAGGAAAAAAGTGAAAAACAAAAGGCTGATGAAATAACTCAGTACGAAAGTCCTATGTTTGGGGCCGGGGATTTAGCTCAGTGGTTCTGGCACCTGTCTTGCAAGCGCAAGGACCCGGGTTCAATCCCCGGTTAACCATATGCAATTCTGGGCGTGGAGACTCACCCCAGCAGCAATCAGTACCACATCCCACAGTGCCGGGCGTGGTGGCTCATGCCTGTAATCCCAGCACTTGGGAGGCAGAGGCAGGAGGATTTCTGTGACGTGAGTTTGAGGCGAGCTCAGGGCCAGCCTGAACTACAAAGTGAGACCTTGTCTCAAAAAATAATAATAATAATAATAAAACCCCAGTGGGGGGGGTGGACGACGACACCCATTCCTGATCAAAGTAAACCACAAAGAGAACTGTAAGGACCTGCTGAGTTTAATAAAGGGCATCAGCAAAACCCAACAAGTCACGTCTAGCTGACGATGAAAAGAACAAGAACAGCAGCTCTCACCACCTCTGTCCTACTGTCCTCAGATTCCGGCCAGGACTGCCAGGAAAGACTCACAAAGCCTCAGCCTGAAAGAAGGAAAACCATCTTCACCTGGAGACAGCCTGACCCCGGGGCAGAAACTCCACGGAATCAACTGCAGAAAGTGGCTTAAATTAAGTCAAGTTAGAGAGGCTGCAGCCAACAAAACCAATATAGAAAATAACAGTTCTGGCAAATTAAAATCAGTAACTCAGCTTTAAAAAATACTATTTACCAAATTAAAAAAAGAGAAAGAAAAACAAGTTCACACAGTAATGCAGGGGCCTAGAACAGCCACAACAACTCTGAAGGAAGAGTTAGGACCTGGTGCTACCTGCCTTCAAAAAGCACTACTCAAAGAAAAAAAAATTAATGGCAAAAGGATAAAAATGGAAACAAAACTTCTATGTATATGGAGGGAGAGGTTGTAGGGAGGGTAGAGGAATGGGAAAAAAATAAGAATCAGGTTTTATCATGTAGAGATACAAATTCTCAATGAGGAATGTTATCATAATATACTCCTAAAATGTACCAATAAACTCAATTAAAAGAAAAAGAAAAAAAAACCACTACCCAGCAAGTCATCAGAAAGAACATGGAACCGAAAAACACAGAAGTGGAAGACAACATCCACTGACCACAGAATCCTGACATGGGCACAGAGGCAGCCCAGCGAAGAAATGATCTTCATAACAAATGGTGCTAAAACAACCAGACACACACAAAACAGGAAGTGAACTTCAACTCACACCTTGTATATGCACAAAATTAACTCAAAGTAAAACTTAAAGCTTTATGGCTTTACGTATAGATTTCTAGAAGAAAACAGGATATAATTTTTGTGACCTTGAACTAGGGAAAGATTTCTCAAAGTCCAACCCAAAAGAACAAATTGGACTACAAGAAATATTTCAAATTCTATTCTCCAAAACACTGTTAACAGCTGTGGACAGGGAGAAGTCCCTGCAGGCAATAAGGGAAAGAGGCTCCCCGGGTAGAGCTCTTAGCCAGAGGGTGGCAACCAGTGCCAGTAACAGCGGACACCGCAAAGCCTTATCAAGAGACACAGGACAAGTAATATGGAAAGATGCTCAATGTCACTTGGTCTCCAAGGAAAGCAAACCAAGATGTGCTTCCGGCGGCCACCCGAGTAGCTGTGCTGAGGACAGGGCTCCTGTATGCTGTGGTGGAAATGAGAAATGTACAACCACTTTGGAAGACAGCTTGGCAGTTTCTAAAAAGTTACACACAAACACAAAGACATGACTCAGCCATTCCAGTAGATTGAAAGGCTTGTCTGTCCCTATAAAACCTGGTGCACAAACACGGTAATTTTATTTAAATGCTAGAAAACTGGAAACAATCAAAATGTCCCAACAAGTAAATGATTTCAAAAATCATTATGTGGCATAACTGCAGCAGTGGCACGATGAACCAATGGTGCATATCACAGTGTAGAAACTCAAAATCATTATGCTGGATGAGGGTAGCCAGATGGGGGAAAAACAAAACAAAACAAAACAAAACAAAGAGTATGCTGTACAGTTTCATTTCTATAAAGCTCTAGGAAGGCAAACAAATCTAAAGTGATGGAAGGGACAGGCTGGGAAGGCACAGGGAAGTGTTCAGTGATGGCTAGTTTGGTTACCCTAAATGTAGTTAGTTTTACATGTGCACCTATACACTGTGACTTTTAAAAAGTAACTATATAGTGATTATCCCAACGGGGCCATTCATACTCTAGAACTCATCTGTTCTGTAACTTAACCATCTCCACAGGTCGCGACCAATGTAAACCATGAGCACAAGGCCACCATTTTTTTCTGTTAGCTGTTTTTTTCTGTTAGCTCCACATATATCCCTTCCTACCCCAGAAAGAGTCATAGAACTAGTGCAGTGCTGCACGACAATCACTTCTTTCTCTAGATTGGGCATCTACAAGCATGGGCTCTGCAGGCCAAACCACAGACGTGTGTGATTTTGCAGGCCACGTGGTCTGTCACAGCCCCAGAGAGCGTGTGCATATAAATGGGTGCAGCCAGGTGCCCATAAAACTTATCTAAGAAGCAGGCAGGGCGGCCACGGTCCAGCAGCATAAATCCTAGCTTCTCCCAGCGGGCTTCCTGAAACAGCTGCCACAACTTCACCTGGGAACTTGCTAGACATGAATATTCTCAGACCAACCTCCAACCCAGAAACCTGAAAGCCTAGATGTAAACTCAGAAGCTTCCCCAGGCTTAGGTGTGGTGGTGAACACCTGTAAACCCAGTCACTCAGGAGACTGGAGCAGATCAGGAGTTCAAGGCTAGCCTGAGCAATTCAGCAAAATCTTGTCTAAAAATAAACAAAGGGCTTGGAGAGTAGTAACTCAGCCTAGAGCATTTGTCTTGCATATGTTGAGTCCCTGTGTTCAATCCCTCCTACTGCAAAACAAACAAAAAACCACCCACCTCCTTATTTAAAAGCTCATATTCAACCTGCTTGTCCAAAAAACCAAAAGAACGATGGGCTGATTCAGTTCCAAAAAGGAACACCTCTAAGTCCAACACTGAAGGCTGCGTGCTGCAGAGGCACTGGGCCATAACTTCATAGTGAGCACCTGCCCAGCACATGAGGCCCTGGGTTTCAACCCCAGCACCATGACTAACAGACAGGCAGGCAGGTAGGCTGGCAGACAGAAAAAAGAGAAAGAAAACCAAGACTCCCTATGTCTTACTCTTCTTCCATACCTAATTTGTTCTTTTTATTTATTTTATTTTGGGAGTGTTTCGTTTTAGTTTGGTTTGGTTTTTTAAGTCAGGGTCTCTCAATGCAGTTCAGACTGGCTTTGAATTCACTATGCTGCATAGGCTGGCCTCAAACTCACAGCCTACAATCCACTCTTGTTTCTCAATGACAAGTTTTCAAATCCTTTTCACTGAACAATTCTGAAATATCTCAGTTCCCGTTCTTCATCAACTGCTTCACATTCAACACAACTGCCACTTGACCAGTTTTTGGGGAATGATCACACCTCTGTCCCAGGACAGAGCTGGGACATCAGTCACAAGTGTACCGGGCCATGGACACAGGCCAGGAGTAGAGGACCGTGAAATGTGCACATGCACACACACCTGTACACCAACAGGAAGTTAGCAGGACAGTCTGAAAAGCAATACCCTGATCACCTGAGAGTTACTTCTGGCAAAAGACAGCAGTAAACAACACTGTCATATTTTCTTTTTTAAAGGAGCTTCTCATGACCTCCCTTCCTCGATGCTTAAAATGTCAACATTTACCTTTTGTAAATCCAGAGGAATATGTCAAAAGACTAACAATTCAAGATCATTATGAAAGAGGAAAGAAAACCAGCTGCAAGATAGTCAAGTTGGAAACACTCTAACTCCACTCTCCTAGCAAGAGCTACCACAAGCCTGCTCTGTGATGAGGGAGGAACTGTTTCTATGGCACACTGGCCCAGCATGGGGAGCTGCAGATGAAGATGCCAGGGAGCATCGGCGGTGCAAGCTGAGACCCTGGGTTACCCGTAGTCCCAGCAGGAAGGCAGGAAGCTCACAGGGACACACTTGGCTAGGCTGCCATCCACAGAGGAAGGGTGGACCCTGCTTCCTCCAGCCCCTCAGCTCAGTCAGAAACTGCTATGCAGCGAGAGCCGAGTCCAAAACCAACCCAAGAAAGGAATGCCGAGGGTGCCAACAGAAAAGCTATCAAAAACTACCACTAGCAAGGAATGTAGCTCAGCGCACCTGTCTGGCAAGCACAGTATCTTGAGTTCAACTCCCAGTACAGGAAAATAAATAAGTAAATAAAACTATCACTAGTATCTGTAGCAACAGCAGACAAGGGATGACCTCCACAAAACAAAACAAGAGGACACTTTTACAGAGAAACAAAGGGGGAAAAAGAATCTCAGAAAGCAAATGAAGTCACTAAACTAAAAGTAGTCAGCTAAAAAGAAAGTGTTATGATAATAAGGCTGAGGA
>PVIR01004876.1:33096-76042 GCA_004026965.1 Petromus typicus | reverse complement strand
GGATTTTTGAGACAGGGTCTCACTTGGTAGTTCAGGCTGGCCCAGAGCTCAGCCTCCAATTCACATCACAGCAATCCTCCTGCCTCTGCCTTCCAAGTGCTGGGATTACAGGCGTGAGCCACCACGCCCGGCACTGTGGTATGTGGTACTGGTTGCTGCTGGGGTGAGTCTCCACGCCCAGTATTGTATGTGGTTTCTGAGGACCAAACCCGGGTCCTTGGGCTTGCAAGACAGGCACCGGAACCACTGAGCTAAATCCCCAGCCCGGATAAAGATTTCTTTACCCTGTATGTCCAATGCTTAAAAAGAATCTGACATACAATAGGTGTTTAATAATATTTGATAGGGCCGGGGATTTAGCTCAGTGGTTCCAGAGCCTGCCTTGCAAGCTCGAGGTCCTGAGTTCGACCCCCGGTAACCACATACAATAATGCTGGGCATGGAGACTCATGCCCACCAGCAATCAGTATCACATATCACAATGATGGGCATGGTGACTCACATCTGTACTCCCAGCACTCGGGAGGCAGAAGCAGGAGGATTGCTGAGTTTGAGGCTGATTTCTGGACCAGTCTGAACCACACAGCAAGACCCTGTCTCAAAAAAAATATAAATAGTAATAATAATAATAATATTTGATAAATGAAAAGGAACAATGATGCCAGTACACTCACAGGGAGACAACGGACTCCACTATAGTAGAACAACATGAAAGAAGATGAGTGATTAAAAAAAATTATCTATATCTCTGCTCAATGCATATTAATAACTTCATATCAATATACCTGAAATGCTGAGCTGATTTTCAACTTTGAATCATTTCTTAGTAGTTTTTACCAAGAAGCTGATATGTTCTTAAGCAAAGCCTACTTTACCGCACTATGAAGGCCTTTTAATTTATACTGCTATTTAATTTGGATATCTCTTATCATAAGGCACTTTATGTCGGTGTTGGAAGTGAAAGGGATATGCATTTTCCTAACTGTTACATCTTATTTGATTTTGCGGGGCCAGGAATCAAACCCAGGGGCTCCTGTATGGAAAGTAGTGCTCTACTTCTGAGTGACATCCACAGCCTGCTGTGAATATTGTTGTTAGTGAGAATAATACTCATTCAAAATAATACTAGAGAGTTGGAGACAAGGGTATAACAATTATACAAGGGTATAATTTATCCTTTTGTTTTCTCAAAAACTAAAAATTAAGAAAATGTGAATTAAAATGCACTCCTATTCCACCACTCCACCTCCAGTAAAGAACTAGCTTGTTCTTATTACTGACAAGGAAAACAAGAATTTTCCTAAGAGCAGTATAATAAGATTTTTATTTCTAAATTAATATTAGACTTGTGTTTGATTGAGGTGTTTGAAAACATTTCTTCACCACACTTCAGAGATATTCAAGAGCCTTTGATTTTCCATGATTACAAAAATAATCAGAAAGAAAATTAATTTTGCTAACAAATAGATGTGGTCACTTAGTGACGGTCCTTTTAGCTCGTACCTTCCCCGCACTGCTCATCACTCCACTCACTCCAAATCCCATCATCTGAGCAATAAATGTTCACTTTGCTTCTTACTGAAAAGCAGAATTCTTGACTTTCATTTAACATTCTTGTGATATGCATTTCATTTTCAACTGTATTAGTCTGAAAGCAAAGGAAAAAATAAGATGCTATTATTTGATAAAGTTGCTACTAGAGAAACTCCATTTGTTATTTTCAAATCACTTTATTTTTACATAAAATATATGTCCCAGAAGACAAGAAAGGCGTGATCCTAGTAGTAATTATCTCACTATATAGTGAGTGTGTGAGTTTTGCTGTTTGTTTTTGAAGGGGTTTTTGTCATTTTTTTTTTCTTCTTTACATTTAAAAAACTTTTTCTATAGTGGCAATGGGTCATTTGTAATAAAGGGTAGCATGTATGACCAGACAAAATTTCTATGTAACCCTCATGATTATAATGCCTAATATTTGAACTAGTCAAATTTAACATAATTCATGAAATGGAACATGCTACATACACCGAGATACCAAAAGACAGTACCATTGTATGAATGTTGTTTTTATGGAAACCATAGAATTCATGTATATAAATCTCTTTTCCTCAATGTTTTTATTTGGGTAATTTCTGTAAGACTTGTGTAACAACGCTCATGGATTGGCATGAAATTATCACTTCAGGTATGAGAATACCACAAATCTGGGTAATCTCTCAGAACAACAAAAATTCATTAAAGGAGTTACTTCGATTTTCCATTTCAAAGAACTGAAGAAATTTTTTGATCCAAAATAACAGCTTTGGGTTTGCTATAACTTATGTTAGGAACCATGATAATGTAGCATCAGATCTTGGTTCTACCTCTAGATGTGTACTTCAATTATGAAGTTAATTCTTCTCCCTGCAACCTGTAAGTCAATTCTAAAACCAGTTCTCTCCTTTGCTATGAAGTGAATGAATTAGAACCAGTAGCTCAACAACATATCTCTTCCATTCTCTAACTTGAAAATTAATAAATACAATTAATGTAAAGTGAGGGGTTAAATGCATGACCACAATGTTGACATTGGGGGTAATTAGTCTTACAACCACTGCCTTCTTCCCATCATGAACCAAACTTCCCTGGTTAAGAATATTTCTCTTATAACTGCTATTTCTAAGTTCAACCTCACAGTTCTTTAAGAAATGGGATATATATGCTTTCTTGTTTTCATTTTACCGAAGTGCGCTCTCTCTCTCTCTCTCTCTCTCTCTCTCTCTCTCTCTCTCTCTCTCCCCTCCTCTACTGGGAATTGTACCCAGAGCTTCTCCTGCCTCAGCCTCCCAGAGTCGAGGGGATTTACATGTATGGTACCTTGCCCAACATCAGAGGCCGCTTCACTATCCATTTTGTCTTTTGGCACATTTAATTTTTTTGACAAAAAAATGGGCACAAATGACTAGACTATCTCCAGGGTCCTATGTCACATTAAAATTGGTATGATTGTACTTTCAAACTGGAGAACTTACATCTGTCCACTGGATCTGGCTTTCTGAAAGTGAAGTGGTACACATAATGTCTTACTCCTCACATAATTAGCAACTGATCTCATTTCTCAAGTTTCCTATTTAAAAGGCTATGTTTGTGGGGTTCTTTTCACAAACAAGTGCAATATTCATTCTGTTACAGATTGGCTCTAGATGTCTTCCCAAAACCTCATGTGGTCATAGATGTGATCTGCAGTGTGTGAGGCTCAAATCCAGTTAAAATACAACTGCTAGGATCAAGGCTGCCAGGATGAGGGTGTGAACGCTCCCAGCCTAAATAGCCCAGATAAAATCAAGGGGAGAGGGAGAGGCTGTTAACTCTTTCCCTTATTCCTGTTGCTATTGTGTGAGTCCCAGGACCTCTCTTCCTTGTGACCTTTGCTGCTTTGTGTGTGCCATGTTGTTTCCCCTATGTATACCTGTTTGCCACCTCTGCCTTGGAGCCAGCTGATAATGCACTGAAACCTCTACGAACTGTAAGGCAAATAAGCCTGTTTCCTTTTAACTTTGAGTGTCAGGTATTTTGTCTCAGTAATAAGAGAGAAAGTAACTAACACACATACCATCCAGGAATTATCAGCTTCTGTGAACAAAATTTCATAAATAAAACACCTTGCTGGAATAGGTCCTTTAGGTATGCTCCATTTCAGGTTAATTTCAAATGAATTCTTCACAGTAAGACTAAGATAGTCTGGAGGCAGAGGTTTAACTAAGAAGTAGAGAGAAATAACTTTAATATGGAAGTTGTTGAAATTCAGTAGCCCTTTTTTTTTTTCTTTTTTAGTTTTTTGAGACAAAGTCTCGCTTTGTAGTTCAGTCTGGCCTTGAGCTCACTGTGTAGCCCAGACTAGCCTAAAACTTGTGGCAATCCTCTTGCCTCTTCCTCCCAAATGCTGGGATTACAGGCCTGCGCCAGCACGCCCAGTATTGTGGTATGTGGTACCAGGGATCAAACTCAGGACCTTGCACTTGTCAAGCAGACTTTGGAACCACTGAGCTAAATACCTGGCCTCTCAGTAGCCTTTTTCTAAAGCTGGAGACACCTAGTAATTGAAAACCCCAGAGATACACCAGGTGGCTCAAGGTTATTCCCCATGATGTGATTAAAATCAAAGTTGTTTATCCACCAAGGTGAGTTCATTGAGAAACTTTTCCGGAAACTATTTTTATAATGTCAAACAATGAAGCCCAAAGCAAAGTTAGAAGTTCCAAATCATTGCAATCATTTTCCTACTTTGTAGCTTTGGAAACAACAATGACTCAGTCCTACTTTTACTAATAGCTGCTATGTTTACTATCCATTGGGCACCTCATATCACGACCTTGTACATGTTTCACAATAAGCCTATGAGAGAGTCCTCTGTTCACTTCATTTTATGAATAAGGAAACTGAGCAGAGGTGAAAAGCAACTTACCCAAAGTCACACAACTGGGGAGGGGTAGATCAAAAATTCCAACCTAGAATTGGCTGACTCCAGAAACTATCTCTATTCAAGTTAAAACTGAAAGCATAGACCTTCAAATATCCAACCATTTGTCTATTGAGGCCTAAGAATAAGGGAGTCCATACTTATTCCATCATTAACTTTTCAAAAGTACCTTGCAGCAGAAGGACTCTCTGAGGCTTGAGAAATATATGGTGATTTCTAAATAAAAATGATACTATCATACTTCATTGGGTTTCCTATATTCCATACATTTTGTTTTTTGAGACAGGGTCTCACTTTGTAGTTCAGGATGGCCCTGAGCTCACTATGTAGAACACACCAGTCTTGAATTCACAGCAATCCTACTGCCTCTGCCTCCTGAGTGCTGGGATTACAGGCATAAGCTACCATGCCCAACACTGTGGTATGTGGTACTGACTGCTGGTGAGTGTGAGTCACCATGCCTGGTATTGTTGTATTTGGTTACTGGGGATCAAACTCGGGCCCTTGTACTTGCAAGGCAGACATCAGAACCACTGAGCTGAATCCTCAGCCTGTTCATACCTCTTTGTATATTTTGCACTTCCTTAAACCCCACCAACTATGAATCTGCAATTGAAGTTGCTTGTTTTGTGAAGTTGCTTGTTCACCTATATTTTGAAGCTGAAAAATGAAATAGCTGGATCTGACAGGCTTGGATTCTGATGATCCATTAACACATATGAAAAAGTCTTTATAGTCCGATGACTCCAAGTTTGGGAACCTGCATCCAATATTTTTTCCATTTTCCTTGATGTAATCACCACATTGTAATACATTGTCCAGACCCTCATACCTGTAACAGAAATAGTGTAAGAATTGTGTTTAATGGTAAATTCTAATATCATGAAGTCCTATTTTTAATTATGTTATAATGCTCTACAAATAAAAAATGTTTTCAAAACCTATAACATTTTTGAACATCTGTTATATGCTACATGCTGTAAATACTAAAGATACAAAACTATGGAAAGACAACTTGGTTTGTGATTTCACGGAGCTTACATTGTGATGGGGGACTTCACAAAATCTCAAAGATAAAATAAGCATTCTTAATTACAAACTTGGGTAATATTGACTCATAAAAGAGTTTGTAAAATGAACAATAAGTTTCCTATTAAGAAAACCTAGGGTTTTTATAAATGATCATGGATGATAATGCATTTTTAGCATTTTACTGGGAAAATTATTTTTTAAAAGAAGACTTAGAAATGTTGTTATGCTTAATAAATGGAATGAAAGCCCTCTCAGAATACAAAATACATCCAGATATAAACTCCTCAATTTTTTTCTCAGTGAATCTGTTGTTTGTGTATACAAAGGCTATTGATTTTCGACCATCGATCCTGTATCCAGCTACACTATTAAATTTGGCAATTAAGTCTAGCAGTGTTTTGGTTGAGTTTTTAGGATCTTCTGTATAGAGTATCATGTGATCATCAGATAATGACAATTTAACTTCTTCCTTTCCTGTCTTTATTCTTTTTATTTCTTACTTTTGTCTAATTGCTGTCGCTAATGTTTCTAGCACTATATGGAACAGGAGTGATGATAGCAGAATCCTTGTCTTATTCCTGATTTTAGTGTGAAAAGTTTCAATTTTTGACCATGTAGAAAGATGGTGGCTGTTGATTTCTTATAAATAGCTTTTATTCCGATTTTCTGTAGGGTTTTGATCATGAATGGATGTTGGATTTTGTCAGACATTTTTTCTGCATCTATTGAGATGACCATATGGTTTTTGTCCTTCAGTCTGTTTATGTAGTGTATTATGTTTAATGATTTATATAAGTTGAACCATCCTTTCATCCCTGGGATGAATCTAAATTGGTCAGTGTGTATAATCTTCCTGATAATTCTCTGTATTCTGTTTGCCAGTATCTTAGTGAGGATTTTGGCCCCTATGTTCATTAGGGAGATTGGCCGGTATTTCTCTTTTTTGATTAGATTTTTGTCTGTATTTGGAATCAATGTAATGCTTGTGTCCAGGAATGAATTTGGTAGATATGTGGTATTGGGGATCAAATTCAGGTCCTTGCACTTGCGAGGCAGATGCTAGAACCACTGAGCTAAATCCCTGTCCCCAATAATTGCTTTTTCTGCAATTTATATCTGCATGTATTTTGTATTCTGAGTAGCTTATAGTGCAAAATGTGACATTAACTTTAAAACCAGATGAAATCCCTTTGAAAATGAGGCCAATATAACAGCTCTTAAGGTGCTGATAAAAATATCTAGACTTTATGAAATTAACTGTATGCTAAGTATTTATTTCTGGCCAACTTCTGCAAAATTTTAGTCTCCTGGTTAGTTTGCCTCATGAGAGTTTGGGAGACTTCAGTTCTGAATTTTATTTTACACAGATTTGTTTCTGAGCAGTAGAAAAGCCTCAACATAACTTTTTTTCCTCGGTCTAGAAAATGTTTGTATTTATTCTTCCTTAGTTCACATGAAGTATGAACTGCAATATACAAGCAAGAAGGTGCTTTGTTTTATGCACATTTTTGTCTTTTTTATCTAAAAAAGTATTGAGCGTTTAATATTTGGTTTATGTTTGTTGAATTAATGAACAAATAGTTGAGGCTTTTGGAAGCTACTTATCCAATTCCAGATGAGGAAACTGAGAGCCCAAAAACAGAAATGACTTGCCCAAGACTACCAAATTAAATGATGTTAGGGCAGGAATTAGAGCCCAATTCTTATGAGTATTAATGATTTATACTTAGTCACTTACATATTATGGCTTTCTGGAGAAAGATGACATGATAATTTGGGCTTGAAAACTAATGTGTAAAGTAACACTTTGTCCTCTCTTGAACTTTCTTTTATTAGGCATTGCTTAACTTCTGATGTTTACCTATCAATTCGTCAATGCTATCTTCATTTGTTTAATTCACTTAGTTTATATTTAGTACAAATCTGACATGAGCGTACCCCTGTGGAGGAAGTCAATAAAAGTATAAGAAATAGCTCAGTCAGGCCTGGTTAGTACTTGGATGGGAGAAATAGCTCATACCCACCAATCCTTTAACAGTGTGAGGAGACAAAGCATAGATGTATACATTTAAATGCTATCCAGGTGGTAAATAACTAAAAGTTATAAAAAGTAATATTTCAGAGAGAAACTGAACGGAAGGTGACATGATCAATAAAAGGTCAGTGAAATAGGATAGTACACAGGCCTTGAAGGATGGTTAAGAGTTTGCAAAAGAGAGCAAGAGACAAGGAACATTCTAGACACTGATATATACAAAGACATCAAGGATCATGACGTGGGTGAGAAAAAATGCAGAGATGGATCTAAATGGCTGGAAGCACTCACACTGGGACAGAAGGTGGTAATGGTGGGAAAGCAATGACCTTGAATCCCAGACTTGAGCAGCAACCTAGATTTTCACCCGAGTAGCAGGGTGCAGAGGACATGTAGCCACTGGAGATTTTTGAACAGGCAAACAGCATACTAAAATGGCAGTTTGGGAAGAGAAAGCTGGCTACGATATGCAGAACGAGTAAGAAGGGGAGAGACTAGGAGCCAAGTGAGCACCATTTGCCAGGCTAAGGCAATCATCTAGGCATAGAATGAGGAGAGCTTACAGGATTCTTCTGGTAGAGATGAGAAAGAAGGCACAGATGTGCTATTTTACAAGAGTGTCAGAACTGGTGATTGTCTCACCATGAAACAATTAAGAAACGAAGGAATTAGAAGTCAAAATGGCTCTAAGCTCAAAAGCCTCTGTGAAAGTTAACAAATGTAGGAAGTGAGAAAAAAATGTAGCTTTAATAACTATCTGCTTTTTTTTTTTCCTTTTTGTGTGTGGGGGTTAGGGGTTGAGACAGGATCTTACAATATAGTGCAGGATGGCCTTGAACTCACTATGTAATCAGGTTGGCTCAAACTCACAGAGATCTTTCTGCCTCAGCTTCCCAAATGCTGAAATTATAGATGTGTGCCACCATGACTGAACTAAAAGATAACTGTTTTTTGAAAGGCAGTAACAAAAACATGCGTACACTTTTTATAACACCATGTATATAAAGGACACAAAGTGTAATCCAGTGCAGAAACAGGGATCATATTCCTTAAATCACTCAAAGGATGCCTTGTCGTATCTGTTGTCTAAAACCACTTGTTCTCACTGGAAACACCAAATAATTATAATGGCTATCATCATAAATGCATGTTTGACAAATATATTCAATTTAATTTAGTGAGAATACAATTATTCACACCATGAGTCGATTTGGGTATATTTTTTTCCTCATATGGAATTCTAAGTATAAAAATACTTACCAGTAGAACAAGTTGTAATTGGTATCAAAGTGTACACCTATGCCAGGTTTCCAAGAGCAGAGTAAATATTGCCAGTTGTAATATACGCAATCCATATCTTGAATTTTAGTTTCCAGACTTCCTAAGAAATTGAAGAGCATGATGATGAATCATCTGTGAAATCACTATGCAATTTCGCATTATTCCCTTTGGTCTCACTACTTCATTTAGCAATCAACATAATGAAGAATATTTTAGAAGGAAGTCATTGAAAATCACTTCATTGTAAGTGAGACATGCAAATCTAAAAATTTTTGAAGGTTCATTTACTAATACTTCTTTATGTGAAAGTACTGAATTGATTATTCTAAGATGCTCTGAAGAGTTGAGCAAACTCCTCATGTATGCTTGTTAATATGATCCCCAAACTGGAAATTATATAAGTGTAGAATATGTAGGTTTTAACAAACATGTATACTGTTATAAAGAATTCAAAAAAGCCAGCCAATAAATATTAAGAAGGTCTCTATCTTGTGCCACATTGTTTTAGTATCTATTATGTATGCAATCTGATATATATAATTTAAGGGAATTATTCCCTATCGTGGTATTAAATATGAAAAAGGAGCTTTTTTTTTTTTTTTTTTTTTTTTTTTGACCTTGTTGGGCCAGAGATGTAGCTCAGTGGTGCTGTGCCTACTTGGCAAGCACAAGGTCCTGTGTTTGATCCTCACTGGAAAAAAAAATCAACCTTGTTCTGGCTTCCAATAAGTAGCTTCTGACCACGAACTCTGAATTTCTGATCCATTTGTGCAATGCGTTGACAAAAGCGTGTGTATCTTTGCTTCAACACCTTTGTTAAGATCAAACCCATCTTTGTAATGAAGATTCTTAGTAATGATGGTCTGTTGATAAAAAGACGAAATGAAGTCAAGCTTAGAAGCAGTAATGGTATAATGAATCATATTAATGAGACTAAAAAGTCATTAATGCCCTGGAGAATTCCCAGTATCTACAACACTCTTGATGATTATTTCCTACGAAGCTCTAGATACATTTCTGCAAGGACTCTTCTCTCTGTATCATTTCACAAAATCATTTGAATTTCAATATTTCACTCAAAACAAAATTCAAATCTTCTGGAAGGGAGAAAGGGCTCTATGTGAAGAACTTGAGTTATAACAAATTTAGTTAAGTAAATTGCAGAAATTTAGCATAAAACTTTTGCTTTTTATTCAGTTTGTTCTATTTGGTTCTGATATAAATTGTGTTGAATTTCTTGGGAAAAAAAGTAGATATAGGTTGTATATATGTTACTGAACTGTGAGCTTAATTTAGTTTAGTTTACTTAATTTAGTTAAGTAAATAATATTCGCATGCCACATTTGCATTACAATGAAAATTATGGGTAATGTTCTACATTACTATGAAACCTTCAGCAATCATGAAAGAAAAATCCTGGAGGTAACTTGAGAAAGGTGGACAAACTATAAATTCTTTGAGAGTGAAACTTGTATATTACTTAATGTTCATGTCCTGATATCCAACAAAGTGTCTGGTGCACAGTTTCCCAACAAATGCTTGGTTTGACTTGTCCTTTGAAACTAATTAGCTGACTTATGGAGATAACAGGATTCTTTCTACAACAGAAATCTTTGAATGAATGCGACTGCCAAGTATGTAAATAATTAATAATTCAATAAACTTTCTTTAAAGACATATTACAGTATTTTCAAAGAGCCATGCTCTGTTCTGTGGGTCAGACACAAAGCTAAATAAGACTCAATTTCATGAAGAAAAAGCTCACAGTTCCGTAGCATATATAAAACCTATATCTACTTTTTTTTCCCAAGAAATTCAACACAATTTATATCAGAACCAAATAGAACAAACAATAAAAAGCAAAAGTTTTATCCTAAATTTCTGCAATAAACATCTTCAAGGCAGGCTCTCCCTTACATGGCAGTCATATCAGTAGCTTCCCAATGTAGAAACTAATTTGAACATTCAAGCTTGAAAACAATCATGCCTTGTGCTTTAAGGTAATCTTCAAAACACATGATTCTTCCAGCCCATAACTGTTCAATTAAATTCATCTAAAAATAATGTAGATCAGAAAGAATATTTATTTTATACATATTAAAAACTAGAATTCACTTGTTTTCTCTAGTATTCTATGGAGGGAAATAACTGGCCTGTTCAAGTAGAGGCAACACAGATTATTGACCTTCTATATTAATGACCAGAGAAAAATCTTTGTTGCATTTACCTTGCCTACAGCAAAATGATGTCAATATTCTTTTCTTCTTTTCACTCTTCATCTGGTATCCAACATTGATCTTTTACACTCAAATGCCCTGGTCCTCCTCCACACCCACACCTGAGCCGCCCTCTGGATTGTTCTTGTAATAACTGTCACAATGACACCTCCTGTCTCAACTACTTTGGTCCTCAAACCCATATCTAAATACGTAAGTGCTCTAAACTGAGTATTATTTGAATGTGCCCCCCAAAAGCTCATGCATTCAAAGCCTGGTCATCAGTGTGGCAATGTGACCAGTGGTAGAACCTTGAAGAGGTAGGGCCTAAAGGGAGGCACTTAGGTCATAGGGAGCAGTACCCTCAGAAGGAACTGATATAGGTCTCATGTACCACCAATTACTCATGTTCCAGTAAAAGTGATGTGTTACAAAAGCCATTCTCTGGCTTGCGGTCTACTCATATGATTTCTTTCTCTCATTCACTTCTGCTATCATGCTATCCACCAGAGGCTCTCCTAGAAGCTGAACAAGTAGACAACAGAATCTTGGCCTTTCAGGTTCTAGAAATATGAGCGAAACAAACTTTTTCCTTTATATATTACCTAGTCTAAAGTACTTTGTTAGAGCACTAAAAATGGAATAATACAATAACTATAAAATACCATTTAAGTCGACGTTCTGTAGAACTTAATTTTTTCCCTGCATTTCCAATAGTGGTCTTAACAATGGATGAGGTGAAAATATATTTAATAGGAAATACAAGATAGAAAAGCAGATTGTGGCAGCTTGTTATACACCAATTAGAACTACTAGGATAATGAGATGTAAAGTAGATAGTGAAATGGAGAATTGAAAGAAAACACTTGATGATCATTTTGTTGTTGGAATTACATGCTTTTCTTACCTTCCAACTTTCACTATCAATGTTTCGGTATTTTAATTCATACTCTATTGTACATTCCTCGAAATTCTCCATAGCCAGGGGAGGTTGCCATTGCAAATAGAGATAACCTAAATATCCAGGATCCACTATTACAAAGTCCTGAGGAGGATTCACTGGAATAAAACCAATAAAATATTTTCCTTTATTTGATGACAAACATTGCTAAACATAGAGATTACTTCCAAATGTGCTGCCACTGATTGATAAATAAAACATATCTATAACATGAGTATTGTGTTGCTATAAAAAGGAATGAAGTACATATGATGCATGCTATAACATAGAAGAATTCAGAAACATGCCAGGTGAAAGAAACCAATCACATTATATGATCGTGTTTATAAAAATGTCCATAGAAATCAAAAGTAGACAAATGGTTGACCAAGGATAGAGGGAGGGGAAAACACAGTGTGTCTGCTTGATGGGCTTGGGGTTTGAGGAGGTCATGAAAATATTTTGGAATTTGATAGCAGTTGATTATTTCCTAATGACTGAATATACTTGAAACCACCAACTACCATATTTGAAATAGGTGAGCTTTGTATTATGCAAATTATATTACAATAAAACTGTTAAATGAACCCAGATTACTGGCTATACTATTGTGCTTCCTTTAAGAATTCATGTCAGAAAGAAATGTGACTTTTCCTTGAAGAAATAAATTCACAGAAATAAAAATTTCAAAGCAAAGTCTTCTGTTTTCATGAGGATCAGAGTCTGGCCCCTGGTGGAAATACTTTCTTACCTAAATAAGAAAAACCAACGTTAATCCAGTGCACATAATGTTGTGGCAGACAAAATAAGGGAAAGAAAACACAAAATATGTCTATAGTGGCTAAAAGTCTCAAGAGTTTAGGGAACAGACAGATCTTAGTCCATTCTGATTAATAGGATTCTCAGGTCAACTAAAGTACAATCCCAGAGGACAGCAAACCAGACACTCTTTGGAAGGACTCAAGAACTAACCTACTCAGCTTCCCAGAGTTCTAGGAGTGCAGACATATACCACCATCCTTAGCTGTTCTACTACTCTGCTTCAATAAGAAAAGTTTATTAGACATAATGGAATAATTCTCATTATTTTCACATTTTACCTTTTTTATTTCCAGTACTGGGGAGTGAACCCAGAGCCTTTGCACTAAATTCCATCCCAGCCCATTTCCTGTTTTATTGTTTGGCGAGGTCTCATTGACTCACTCAGTTGCCCAGGCTGAGTGTGAATTCATGGTCCTCCTGTTTCAACCTTCCCAGAGTGCTGGGATAATAAACATGTGCTGCCACATTTTACTCTACATTTTACTTTAAATTTCTGGGTTTTTTTCTTATTTACTTAAGTGCCATAAAATTTCAGGATAATTATCAAGGAAAGATTCCAGTTAGGTTAGTTCTAGCCAAGACAGTTGCAAATATTTAGTTGGTTGCATTTTTAGAAAAAACTATGCAAGCAGTTAGGAAAGTGCTTCTTTGATTTGGATTTTTACACCATAAAATGTTACTTTATACATGAAACTGTTTAGTAATGGCATATTTTTAGTAAATGAACTTTGTGAAATAGTTCCAATAATTACTAATTATGCACCACAATAAGGTAGGTTAATGACTCTAGTTTTGAAACCATCCCCATTAAAATCCATTTAATTTGTTGACTTACCTGTTATTTCCATGGCTGAAGACAAAGTATAGCCAAATGCTGGGCAAAGAAGTAAAATACATAGGCATCTGATACTCAAACAAATGAAAGCCATTTTTCCAAGATTTAATGTGTTGAAATCTCCGCTATGAGAAAGAAAAATATAGCAAACATTGTGACTTTATCTTATTCCAAGTAATCAAGTGGCTAAATCTGATTTTGGAGCTATCTGCACACTTTCTCCCAAAAAACTGAGGAAACCATGCCTCTCTGAACTGTGAAAATAGAAATAATCAAGTTTGGAACCAATATAATTACAATGAGGTACATTTTGTATCATCTTTCTAATAAGAGTAAAAACAAAGCAAAACAAGCAAAAAGCTTGTAGCCCCTGACCACACGCACACATGCTTTTCTACGTGCTGTGAGCTGGATATAGTGACTTCACACACCCATCTTTCTTAAAAAGTCAGATCCTAAGGTGTTCTTATTGGCGTGAGGGGAGGGGGACTATGACATCATTAGTTTCCATGGTAATTATCTCCCCAGCAAAAAAAAAAAAGAGTATTTGGAAGTTATCTGGCTACTAAGATCAGAAACTACAGGTGAATCTCAGTAATTCAGAACTTTGCTCTATTTCTTCAACATCTTCTACTTTCACAGTTGTTCCAATTTTGCCTTTGTTTCCTATATCACTAAATAGCACCATTGCCCCCCTCCAGTTTAACTGGCCAATGACACGAGAGACTTCTTTGAGTCTTCTCTGTCCTCTACAGTCTCTTCCATATCACTATCACTTCTTCAGTATAAGATGTCATCATTCAAGATCTCCTGATCCAGCCTTTTCTGTCTCCAACCCATTGTTCACACTCATCAATTATCTCTTTTTATTTATTTAATTTATTTATTTATTGTTTTTTTTAGGTTGGCCTCGAACTCATATTGTAGCCCAGACTAGCCTTGAACTTGCACTGATTCTCCTGCCTTAGCCTCCTGAGGGCTGGGATTACAGGCATGTGCCACCATGTCTGGTTTATCTCCTCTGTTTAAAATCTAACAGTATTTTACTACCACAGAACACAAGGTAATTATCTTTTTAGTCCTGAAGAATATTCCTTTTATCATCAACACTTAAAGGATTCATGCATATAAGTAAGTACCTACTTAATCAAAAGTATTCTACTTCTGGACCAGGGATTTAGCTCAGTGGTTCTGGCGCCTGTCATACAGCAATGCTGGGTGTGGTGACTCACATCTACGAGCAATCAGTACCACCTACCACATTGCTGGGCATGGTGGCTCACACCTGTAATCCTAGCACTCCGAGGCAGAGGCAGAAGGATTACTATGAGTTCCAGGCTTGCCTGGGCTCCATAATGAACTCAGGGCCAGCGCAAACTACAAAAGCGAAACATCTGTCTTTAAAAAAAAAACAATATTCTACTTCTAAAAGAAAATTACTACTCTTGGTTCCACACACTGTTGCTCTTTTTTTAAAAAGTGAGGTGCTGTTTTGAGACAGGTTCTCACTATGTAATCCACACTGTTCTTAAGCTCACTATGAAGCCTAGAATGGCCTTCAATTCATGGCAATCCTGCTGGCTCAGCCTCGTACTGGGGTTACAGATACAAGCCATCATCTCCAGTTTGAGTTTGCATTCCTAGAACCAAAAATTTGAGTTTGCATTCCTAGAACCAAAAATTTCACAGAAAATTAAGGGTTAAAGTTGTATTATCCCAACATTCAGAACTACCTTTTTTTCTACTGTATAGATTAATTTAGACCCTTTCTCCTGACCTCATCCAACCTACCACATCTGTAATATTGTAATGTTGATAAGCAATAATTATTATGTAATAAAACCTTGGCACCAAGTAGTTGGAGCTGGCAGGTAAATTTGAGACAATTCTGGTTAAATTCTTCTTTATATAATGGGAAGCAAAAGTCAAACTTGCCCAAGATTACACAAGTCAGTAGGAATCGTGTGTAGAACAGAGATTGCACGAGGCCCATTGATGTGCATTTCCACCCCAGTGCACTGAATCCCATGAGCTTGACTCAGGATTATGGAAGCTATACTTCTGGGTCCTCAGTGCTTGTCTTTCTTCAGTGACCTAAGCAAGCCAAGTCAACAGGATGCTAATCATTCTATGTTTCATCAGAGTATAAGATTCCATTTCTCTTACTAAGGCCCAACAAATCTCTCTCTCTCAATTCCTTCTCATCTACCATAGCTTCCCATTAATTCATTGGTAAGTAATAGGAAGATTTGGTTATCAGAAGATTACAGATTTTCCACAGTGCTACCATCATACATTAAGATGCACACTTGGTTTCCGTCAGAGCCAAGGCATTAAGTCTGACAGGAAAATCCTTCCACATTACCTACCAGGACTAAAACAATTAGGCTTCCCTTAAAATGCTATCAGAGTAATCCTAACAAAATTCTCTATCCCCTACCAGTGTGTCCTTTAAAATTTCATAATGTACAACATAAATACTAAGTATAAAGTTAAAAAATAATTTTCTTTATTCATAGACTACTAAAATCTGATTCGGACTGTCAAATAGGACTTCCCAGATCAGCCCAGAACACTTAAGCTTAAGAAATAGGAGCCTCAGGCTGGGGATTTAGCTCAGTGGTTCAGGCGCCTGCCTTGCAAGTGCAAGGTCCCAGGTTCGATCCACAGTAACCACATACCACGATGCGGGGTGTGGAGACTCATGCCCAGCAGCAATCAGAACCACACACCACAGTGGCTCACACCTGTAATCCTAGCACTTGGGAGGCAGAGGCAGGAAGATTGCTGTGAGTTCAAGGTTGAGCTCAGGGCCAGCCTGAATTACAAAAGCGAGACCGTGTCTCAGAAAACCAAAAAACAACAACGACAAAAATAAACAAAAGAAACTTGGACGCAAAGGGACAGTGAGGCCAAAAAATGCAGAGACACCAGACTGAAGGAGTTTCTGATATAACCATGACCCCCAGTCCACAATTAGAACCACTTATCTGGTCTTATCTCCTTGTTTTTAAAAATAAGGTAATCACAAGGAGAATGGCAAGTAAATTATCCAAGCTCACACATTTTATTGATCACAGAGCTAAGACTGAAAACCGGGTCTCTTGAACTCTTCCTACTAACCAGCAAATAAGTTTTCTTGTCCTAAGGAGTCTATTTTATCAAAGCCTCCTCCCAACCTTTCTCAACCTACTGTCACCACCCGAGCCACCAAGCATACCATGCAGCTCAGTCACCATGACACTCTGGCAGAGGAATAATTTAATAAGCATGCACTGAGGACTTTTCCTTGCCAGATAATCAGATAAATCTTATGTAACGTACAAAGTCAAGTGACAGAAGCCATGATGTCAGTAATAACAATAATAATACCTCTACCATTTATTCAGCCATCATGGGATCCCATGGACTGTTCAGTGCTAAGTACTTTATATACATAAACTCATACAATCTTGAGAGTCAGCCTTAGATGTACATACTATTTTCAGTCCCCTTTACAGTCCCAAAAATTGAGACACTGAGAAGTTAAACAACTTCCCTCAAGTCCAAGGCCAAATGTGAAGCTTAGATTTGAAGCCAGGTGATCTGGTACCAGAGCCCTCCATAGCAATCACTATACTAAGTATTTTCCATGCTCCAGGTAGGTGATCTGGTACCGGGGGCCTCCATAGCAATCACTATACTGCGCAAGGGAAGCCTCTTGTTTCTACCCATCCAGTTTCATCTCACACTATTGCTAAGACCGTGTCAAATGGACATTTTCCTACCCGATGGTAAACCTACAGTAATTTCCTCTTTTCCCCCTTAACTTCCTCCCTCCTCAAAGTCATGCAATGTCATCCCCTCACCGGAAGAGCTGGCTGGGGCTAGGCCATAGCTCAGCAGTAGAGCACTTCTTTGGCATGAGTTTGATTCCCAGCACTCAAAAAAAAAAAAAAAAGCAAGCAAACAACAACTAAAAAATCCTTGGCTATATAATCTTCGCTTTACTGGAGACACTCCAGGTACTTACCAATAATATGGTTTCTTAAGAAATGGAGTTATCACATGGACTAATCACAGGATCTCTTTTTCTTTCTTCTCCACTTTGAGACATGAACTAGAATCTCTATTATTTTTCTTCCTGTCTGATAATCAAGCACACTGAAAAACTTAGATTTTGTTCCTGAAATAGCCAGAGGGCCAGAAAATAGATTCTACAAGTCACAAGATAAGGGATGTTATGTATGGGACTCAAAGGCATCTAAAGCAAAGTTGAATTTAGAGGAAATTGTTGTAAAAACTGTCAGTACTAATTATTCTTTGAACAAATCAACAGATCTATAGCGGAGGAGCTTATTATAGTAATTCAAGTTTTATATTCTGCTGTTGAAAACTAAGCACTTAGCGGGAGCCTCCAATTTCCACTACCTATGTTGAGCCATTAAACTGCCTCTACTGACCTTTGTCTTAATAACAAGAGGTTCTTACACTTGCTGAGCTTTTCATAAAGACTTTATTGAATTCTTTAACTTTTGTAGGTAGCTAAGATTAGTGATGGATATTTACAAACAGTAAAACGGATTTTGAGAAGTGATGGAAGCTCAAGGTCCCACAGCTGGTATAATTTACATAGAAAAGAAAGGAAAAAAGAAGCAAGTGACAGAAAAAAATTCCTAAATCATTTATTAAATGCATAATATGGTTTCTAAAGAAATACTCTTCTTTAATGTTTACAAAGAAAAAAAGGTAATTCCAAAGTATCAGAAATGTTATAGGTTTTTTTGTTTTATGTGACTATCAAGGAAGAGACCAAGTTGTACAGAAAAATCATTATTTGTTAAAAAATGATGAATGGAAATTTTGCAATGTTACTAAAGTGGCTTCTTAAAAAAAAAAGCAAAACATAAAAATGCTATAGCTTTGCCCAGCACAGTGGGTTAGTATCCAGTTAGCCACAACATGATTGTATTTGCACAAGATTTCATACTAATGTTGATATTTACAGAATATATTCAGTAAGTCCTGTAAAAACATTAGTCACCCTATTCCATGATCCTTTTTTTGACATTTTGTAATATTGGTTACTTGGGAGGCTGAAGAAGGCAGGAGGATTGCAAGTTTGAGCACTTCCTGGACAACTTAGTCTTAAAGTAAAATAAAAAAGGCTAAGGATTCAACCCATAGTAATGCCCTGGCAAAAAGGAAAAGAAAAGTAAGTAGAGAGCATGTTTTCTGTTACCTTTGGAGGAAAATAGTCCTATAAAATTTGATGCTTTCTATTTACATTTTTGGGGATCTAAAAATATTGAGCTTGGGAAAAAGAAAATGAAGAAAACAGAGAAGTAGAAGTTGAGGAGAGAGAACTGCTAAGTATTGTGATTACAGACTAAAATAATCAACTGATGGCTTTTTGTGTGAGAAGGCATTGACCAAGGGACCTGAGTTCTAACCCTAGCTTTGCCAAATGACTAAGAAATTTTAATGTGGACCATAGTTTATTTAAACCTTAGTAGGTATCAATATTTGTGTCAGATTTTTTTTTTTAGCCTCCCAAACACTAAAAGCTACAATTACTGCACTTTTGATATTATAAGTGAGACATCTGAGGCTCAGAAGAGTTAAGGAAATTTCTCAAAAGTCACACCACTTAAGTAAGAAAAGATGTCTGTATCTAATTTTAAAGACCATGCTACTTTTAACACATACCATTGCCTTTCAGTTAATATCACTTTGAGATCAATTTCTTCTCATACAAGTTATTCCTAGGATACCATTCTCAATTTCATTTGTTAACCTGCTGTCCATAGCCATTGTTTAAGAATGTAACTTGAAAGTACTGGCTTCCTGGATAATATACTTGTTTCAAGGAGACCATCAACGCATAAAAATGTGTCCTCATAGCTTCCAGAGGACAGCCATGACTCAGAATTGTAATGAGAACTGCCAGAACCCACCAGGTCTTGAGGTCTAACAAGAGGCTGATTGACACGCGACTCACTAATTGTGAAATCAGCCCAGGGCCTAATGTTGAGTCAAACCTAATTCCATAATGACTAGCTAACAGCACATCTTGCAGTGGGGTAACTTAGAAAGAATGCTGAGGACGATTTTGCACACATTCAAACACAAAAGTACTTTGAATCAAACTTTTTATATTTTCTACTAGTCAAGTAATGTAAGTGATTTCCTACAAAAATACACAAGGAACAGAGGCACATGCTGAATAACGAAAATTAACTATGCAAGTGAGATACAGGTAGCTATTTTTTAAACAAATATCACTTTAGTAGCCAGTTAGCCACAACATGATTGTATTTGCACAAGATTTCATACTAACACTGATATTTACAGAATGTATTCAGTAAGTCCTGTAAAAACATTAGTCACCCTATTCCATGATCCTTTTTTTGATGTTTGCTATAAGACATCCTGCGTTCATCTAGCTGGAAAGTTTCTTGAAGCACTGTAAAAGCTACAGAATTCAGTTTGAGCTACTGTGGCCACTCCGGTTTGCATTATTAATGCATGAATCAGTTTACATATTTCAAAATTTGCCCTTCATCTAAGCAGACCAGAGCTTTATTATTTTGTCATCCCATCCAAAAAGTTTTAAAAATATAGTCCATTAAAATTTGTTATGACCCCTTAAAAATCCCCACACATCCTCAGTTAGGAAATATTTCTTAAAACAAATTCAATTATTATTGTTAAAAAATACCTTACATTCTATTCCAGTGAAGTAGTAGCTGAAGAGCACCACACTATCTTGAAAGACATTCCTGCTCTGGAACTAGCAAAACAACCTCTTTTGTTCAACACTTCTCCACATCCCAGATGCTCCCAAGCACTTGTTTGCAAACAGTGTGTACTGTACCCAAAACATTCCCATCATGTAACTGCTTCAAAAGCAATGAACAGACTGTACTCTGCCTTCTCCATAATTGGTAAAAAGCAATACAAAGTGTACAATAGCAAGTTTTATAGCTCTCCAAAATTATTCCACCAGAATACTTTTTATGCCCGTAAAGCGTAGACTGTAAGAACATAGAAATACAGCATTATATCATACACAGGACCTTCAGTTATGGAAAAGAGTGCAAACAAAAACAAGCAAATACACCTTTCATGTATTTGTTATTCAACAGTTATTTGGGAAGCACATGACATGGATATATACTAGTAAATTAGAAAAAGTACTTACCTTCATCCCTGCTGCAGGAGACAGAAAATAAATGTATCAGATATCTACAGATGGTATAAGGGGAAATAGAGTAGCATAACAAGAAAGCATAATGGTGTCAGATTTTAGATAGGAAGGTCAGGGAAGGGCCCCGGGGGCTTAGCTCAGTGGTACCGCACCTTCCTGACAAAGGCAAGGTCCTGAGTTTGATTCCCTGTACCCACCCCAAAAAAACAAGAAAAAGGTCAAGGAATCCTCTCTCAAGGAGGGAAAGATACTAGGATAGAAGAAACAGCACACTTTAAAGCCCTAATGTGGGAAGTTAGCACACTAAATGCAAAAATAATAAGTAGGATAGAGAATGGAAACACTGGAAGATAATCTCACCAAACTTGCAGAGAGTAATGGATTTACCATTTATTTTTAGTGAACTGGGACAGTTGTGAGCAGAGTGACATGATATAAATTACATTTGAAGAAGCATCTGCATAGAAGGAAAATGTAGAAGCGATGACCCAGACTAGAGCAATGACTTGAACTAAGTAGACAGCAGTGAAGATGCTGATAGAATTTGCTGGCAGATTGAATGTGAAGTATCACAACATGATGCATCTACTTTGGCATGAGCAACTGAATAATTGTTTATGAGACCTGAGGACAATAGTCAAGCATTCGGTTTTGGGGCTGGAAGAGTAGTAGCTCAATGGTAGAATATTTCCCTGGCATGCACAGGGATCTGGGTTTCATTCCAATCACAAACAAAAGCAAAGCAAAAGGATTTCATTTTTATTACTGCATAGTTAAGTTTGAGATACCTAACTAATATTCAAGGGGAAAAGAGAGATAGCTGAATAACTGACTAGAGAGATTAGAGGCAAAATACTGTAGATAGAGGTGTAGATAAAAATCTTGGAGCTATCTACACATAGGCCACATAGTCATAGGCTCAACTGAAGTCACCTAAAGTATGGAGTAGATGAGGTAAAGGAGAGAAGGCTACAGACTAGGACCTTTAAATGCAGAAGTGAAGTAGATGAAGTGCCTAACCAGGCTGAGTACAGGCCAAAAGAGCAGGGGAAAACTAAGAGTGTATACTGTCCAGCAGTCAAATAGAGAAAATGTTTCTAATATGGTAGACAATGCCAAAAGTTGCTGATAGGCAGAGTAAAATATAAAAGCTAAGAATAAAATGATCCGCTGGACTTATCAAAGTGGAGATAATTGGTGCTATTGACAAAGAAATAAATAAATGGAATGTCAGAGACAAAACTCAGATTAAAGAAAGTTCAAGAAAAAGGGCCAGGGATTTAGCTCAGTGGTTCTGGCACCTGTCTTGCAAGTGCAAGGACTCAGGTTCGATTCCCTGGTAACCACATACCATAATGGGTGTGGAGACTCATGCCCAGCAGCCACCAATACCACATACCATCGTGTCGGGCGTGGTGGCTCACGCCTGTAATCCCAGCATTCGGGAGGCAGAGGCAGGAGGACTGCTGTGATGAGAGTTTGAGGCTGAGCTCAGGGCCAGCCTCAACTACAAAGTGAGACCCTGTCTAGAATTGTATGTTATATATTGTGAAATAGAAAATAATCAAAGTGAAATAGGGTGAAGGGGGAAAAATAATGAGATTATAACAAAAAAGAAAGGAAACAAATTTTATGTATATAGGGGGGTGGTAGGGTGGGTAGGGCTACGGGAAAAATTGAGAATTAAATTGTGTCTTATACTGGTACAAATTCCCATTTTGGAGTGCAATCATGATGCATATATGTAATGTACCAATAAAGATTTCAATTAAAAAAAAGAAAAGAAAAAGTTGAAGACAATAAGTATGCATAGCTATTTTCATATAGTCAACACAACACAAATCACTTCATCCCCAAAATTATGGGGATTTCTTCTTACCAACAACCAACCAGTTCTCCTGCAGTTATTAACTGCTATGTCTTCTAATTCAACTCAGTTCTGATGCTATCTTCTTGGAGATAGCTTGAGTGCTCGGCAATGGTCCCTGTACTTCAGCTACTTTTCCCCAAGCCTCTCACTGTGATCTGTTTATGACAGCCTGGGTATAAGTCAAGGCTCCCACGACTTCCTCCTTGGGTTCAACTTATTTGCTAGGATGGCTGAGGGAAACTTTCACTTATTTTTCCACATTCACTACAGATAATACTACAAAAGATAAAGGTTAGTAACCAGAGGGAAGAGATGCATTAGGCAAAACACACAAAGCCCCTCAAACCCAGACCTTTGGGCTTTTGTGCAGACTTTACTATTTAAGTATGATTAATTATATCATTGGTACTGGTCGTCTACTCACTTAGCCCCTTTCCCTCCCTAGGGGGAGATCACTCCGGTTTGCAGGCTTCCAAACCACACAGCACCTTTGGATGAGTTTGTTGTAAAGAGATATAAGAAACTATACCTCAGAAGAAATCTGTCATTTCTTCCATTTTAAAAATACAGATGGGAGCCACACGTGGTGGCACAAACTTGTAACTCCAGCACTGAGGGATCTGCAGCAAAAATATCACAAATTTCAGACTAGCCTGGACAACAAAGTAACTTATGTAGACTATCTTGAAATTTTAATAAAATGTGAAAGGATCGATTATGTAACTCAGTGTGGCGGTCCTGGGTTCAACCCTCCATACAGGAAAAAAAAAATGACAAAAAAGGACAAAGACAGAAAACATCTTACATGGAGGCTCCATCCTGCTCTCCCTTAGGTTGCTGCAGGATCTGTTTGGTAGTGTGAGTACTCTTATTTAAGAGATACAAATCAAAGCAGTTTAGGATCTGTGGTAGATTAATTAGTGGTCAGCTTGCAACACCTAATTGAATTGTGTCAGTGTGGTTCTAGGTGTGGAAGATCCACCTGAGGACTGCTGCCAACAGCACAGAAAGATACCTAGAGGGGAAGATTGTGGGCTGCTGATTTTCCTGAGGAGGCTTGCCGGGACTGGTTTTCCTGATGAAAACTTGGCTGTTCTCCTCAGAGGAATAGCTCAGGTCCACACTGTCGCTGGGAATGACTGCTGTTCTCGTGGGGGGAGCCCTGGTCTCCACTTTGAACGCAGCTTCCTGGCTCCAGGGTGGTTCCCTCACCTAGTAACACAGACCTTTTACTGCATGGCACAGGCTTTCTAGCTTTCACCGCTGGCCTGGTGCAGACCTTCAATAGAGACGTGCATGAGACATTGCCTTGAACTCTAGTCCTCTGGCTGGACTCTTTGAGGACATCGCCTTAGGTTCTAGGCCTTTAGCTGGACTTGTGTGGGACCTTGCCATGAGATCCTGGCCCTTGGCCTGATTTTTTGGGTCTCTGGTGTGTAGTCAAGTCTCTTGCACTCCTGTGCACTTGACTTTTTGGGTGAAAATAAAATAATTCTATAGATTATCTATCCTGCATTAAATCTATATCCTTGAAAACCCTGCCAGCAACAGGATTATTAACCAAGGAGTACCATGCTGACACAAAGTGTTTTTCTGAGACAATTAGAAAATAATCAAAGATACATTTCACCAGGGATTAGTTTAACAATTACCACTGTCTGCTCCTTTCTCCTGCACCTCTCTATTTGGGTCTACTCCTTCTGCTCCTTTTACATTGAGTCTCTTTACTTTTAAATACCATGTTTGTCTCTCAACACCTTTTTTATTGGTTCCTTGGCTTCAGAACAACATTTGCACACCTCACTTGAAAACAACAACCTTGTAAGCTTATGTCTTAAAAGTACTTACAAGTCAAAAAAACTTTTATTCAGATGTAAACAAAGCCTTATTGTTTCTCAAGGGACTGTTCGTCCCTCATAGAAATTAATTTCCAGCTTTGCGTGTCTCTGTTTTTAGAATCTGCCCCTTTGCTTACTGCCTTAAGGCTGAAATGGAGCCAGGCATTCAAATAGGTCTTCATTTCTCAGGTACTCCGCGAGCTTCCATTTTCATTGAATGCTATAGCGGCTATTGTCTCAATACTCCATCTTCTTGGGGACAAGTCTCTAGACACAGCTACTCTTGCTCCTTTTCATACCTTCCTGCACATTCTTTACCCACTTCCTCCCAGCTTCTTGCTTCACTTCACCACCAACCCACGACTGCGCTGAAGCAGGTCTCACCAGAATAACTACTGATTTCTATGTTGAATGATTCCAATCTGTTTTTCTCTCAGCATCATGTATCTGTCCACCATCATCCTTCCAAGAGTCCTCTTCTGAAGGTTTTTCTGAATCCAGTTTTCCTCCTGCGTAGCTCTCTGGCCACCCTTGTTGGGCTCATTGTACTCTTGATTTTAGCCAAAAGGCTGAGAAGCCATCAAGCTCATCCTTTAGTGAGACTTACCATTTTTTTTCAGGCAGGATCTCACTCTAAATTCAGGGTGGCCTTGAACTCACTATGTAGCTCAAGCTGGCCCTGAACTCACAGAAATCCTCCTACTTCAGTTGAGTGCTAGCATCACAGGCATGCATCATCACACCCTGCTAGGCTTGTCTTAATAATAAATTTCAAAGTCCTTTGAAGGTTCATCCAAGACTCTCCTCTCTCCTGAGTCTGTGCTCTCTGTGGGTGATATTGTTCCCTTCTGCATCTCTTTTTTATTTTCTTCCCTTTTTTAAATTCCATTTTGGGAGCTGAGTATGGAGGCTTTGTACTAAACAATACCCCAGTCCTTTTAACTTTTCTATTTTATGAAAAACAGAAAAAGATGTGTTATGTGCATGTACAAACTACCCACAATGAATGTAACCATCATATACTGCAAATATGTACCAATAAAATAAAGCAAAAGAATTTCTTCGAGACAAGGTCTCACTAAGTTATGAAATTGCCCAGGCTAGGCTCAAACTTTGACCCTCCTGCCTTAGCCTCTACAGCAGTTTAGGTTCTGTTTTTCCCCTAAGCCTTTGTCCACGCTTGTTCACTGATACCAATCCTGCCTTACTTTGTTAGCCTAGTAGTTGAAATCGTTCACAGGCACTGAGGTTTCACTAAGGTGATGCTTCCTTCTATGCATTTTCTGTACTCACTCCTGAGACCATATTGCACAACTCTCCTCTGTGCTCACAAAAGAACTCTCAAGTAATCCAATTCTGCAACACTTACTAACACAGACGATCTAAAAGACACGTGGAAACATTATTTTGAAAGGAACATTTGTGTTTTGCTCTAAGCACCTTAATTCAAGAAGATAAATATATGGACCTTCTGATTGTTTCTTAACCAATGAGATCTTTCCTCTCCTGCTACCAGGACCAAAAGCAGAAGTTGCCAAACCCAAGGCCATGGCAGAGATGCCTAAGGCTTCAATTATTGTGTAACTCAGCCCCAGCTAGAGCACTGACTAAAGATTCCTTCCACTCCACAATATTGAACAGAAGATACCTACAAGAATGTTTTAAAGTGTGAAGTTTCTTGCATACCCAAGTCTGTGTGTTAGATCCATGTGATCATCGATTAGAATAAGAGGTGCTAAACTCCAGGCAAGAGGCGAGCTCCTGAAGAAGGCCCTTGGATGGGAGTTCAGTCTGCTCCTGGGAGTGGCAATCAGGAAAAGCCTGCAAAGGGAATAAGACCTGAGCTCTCTCAGAGATGAGAAGGAAGTGATTGCCAAAGAGGTGATGGGGAAGTTAAGGGAAATAATTCTCCTTCAGGAAAATTGAGAGTTGATAAATCTTAATACATACAGAGACCTACAAGGTGTTTGTTTTGGCTACAGTATAAGATATACACTGACAAGCCTTCTGAAACATGTAAAAAGATTCTGACTTAGTCCTGAGAGTTGTAAATAGGTACTGAAGGAGTTCAAAACCTGAGCATGATATCTAATAACTCAGCTTAGCACATAGGCAAACTTCAAGGATATGGCTTTTGTCACACTTAAGAGAATATGTCTGAGGGGACAAGAAGAGAGACAGAAACAACTTAGGAAATGTTTAGAATAGTTCTGCAGAGATTACAAAGGCCCATGTTATAATAATAATAATAGTCCTAAAAGGATGTAATACGCACCCAGGTAGGGGGGCACACAACTGGCATCCTAGCTGTTCAAGAGGATGAAGCAGGATTGCAAATTTGAGGCAAGTCTGAGCAAAGTAACAAGATTCTGTCTCTAAAAATAATTGTTTAAAAAAAATTGCTGAGAGTGTAGAAGTCCACTTTCAGAGTTAAGTACTCCAATGCCAAAAAAAAAAAAAAAAAGATACACAACATATGAGTAAGAAGGAAAAACAGGCTTCAGAGAAAACAAATGAGATTATAAAGACATTTGGGTAGCTGAATTTGCAGGTATAACTTTTAATTGAATAGCTGGCAAATAAGACTGTGAGGAGTGGCCAGAAAACTAGTAATAAGGACAGGAGAAAGTGATATGAATAAATCTTATGAAGTAAAATATTTTCGAGGGACTATTAAAAGACTGACCACTTTGCTTGACAAAACTGAGTGTAAGACAAATATGGGAAGTAAGAAAAGAACTGAAATGTGTTTATTGCATTTGGAAATAAGTAATTGCTGGCCTTGTTAAAGGCAGTTATATGTGCGGACCACTTTTTATTGAAGCCAGATTATAAACATTATACAGGAAGGACTTGGTTGGTCAGGCAAGAACACTAAAGAAAAGATCTTTCCCTGTTTCCTCTCTCCTTTTTAACTGAGAAAAGAACTCAAAGAGAGGGAGAAGTAAATCATACAGAAGAGGGAGAGAACAAGAATGAAAAGCGATCCTCAAGAAAACAAGAGAACAGCGTGGGATCCAACACACAGGTAGAGCCGGGCAGGGGCGTGCGCCTGTGATTCCAGCACTATGGGGCCAAGGCAGGAGCACTGCAAACCGGGGTCCTGCCTAGTGCCTCAGTGAAAGCTTGCCTCAAAATAAAAAAATTAAATGCAGTATTACTCTGCCATAAAAAATGATAAGTTTGAATCATTTATACTTAAATGGACATACCTTGAGGATATCCTCATAAGTGAAATAAATAGGTCACAGATAGGTAGGTACATATTGTATCTTTTGTCTGGTATGAGAAAATGAAGATGTAAATGAGTTCTAGAATATATGTTATATATTGTGATAGAAAATACTCAAAGCGAAATAGGGTGAAGGGGGAAAATAATGAGATTATAACAAAAAAGAAAGGGAACAAAGTTTATGTATATATGGGGTGGGGGTGGTAGGGTGGGTAGGGCTATGGGAAAAATGAGAATTAAGTTGTGTCCTATACTGGTACAAATTCTCGTTGTTGAGTGCAATCATGATGTGTATATGTAATGTGCCAATAAAGATTTCATTTAAAATATAATAATAAAATTAAAAAGACCTGGGGATGTAACTCAGACAGAAGTCCTTTTATCAATCCCCCATGCCAACAAACAAAACCACCAGCGCAGCTGGAGACTGAGGCAAGGCTGACTCTTCCCTTGAGACCAAACAAAAGCACAGATGAAGATATAAATCAAGGGACTCGTGTAGCGCAAGAAGCAGGTGGATAAGAGGTTCAGGCACACCTGATGGCTTCCATTTTCTCACTTTCATAAAGTCAGAGGCAACCCCATCTCCCTTGAGAATAAGTGAGAAGGAAGCTTAAAAAGAGCAGAGAGAAGAGGGCTGAGTACAGAGCGTGGTGTAAAGGGACTGCCAAGCATGTGTGAGACCTGAACTACTTTTCCCTTACTGACTTACCATGCTTTTAATCTGATATTAATCTGTGACAACTTCTGCTCTTTACAGTATAAACTTAGGTCAGGGGTCATATTTATTTTGATCATCCTTCCAAAACTTAACTTCTTGTTTTCCATCTCTGAAATGTGAAGAACATTAACCCCTCCCTAAACGACATGGATGTAGTTAGACTAACATCAAAGTAGAATTTAAAATGTGAGACGGCAGGGACTGTCACATGGCCAGTGCTTAGCACAGCACCCGGCACGTAGTAGAAACGACCTGAATGAATGAAAGAAACACAGCACCACCACGAGTCTCCTGACTTCCTCCCAGTGTGCTTCCCACTCTGCGCAGCTACACACAGTGGATGCTCTAGTTAGTGTGTTACTACATTAAGGGCTTATGCATATGCATTATTATTTCTTTTACTCAAGAGGAAAGGGAAGCTCTGAGAAACTAAGCATCAGGTAGAATTTCAAGATCCAGTAAGCAGCAGAATCAGAATTTGGCATAATCACTCAACTGTTAGCTGCTTTCTGCTTCCCTGGATCTAAGAGTCACCTCCTTTAAATTCTTTGAAAACACTAAAAGCCACTTTAAAATGAAGGTGCATCCCATTCCAACTACTTCAGGTTGTAGTAAAATATAGGGGACATATTTCACTAATTTTCAAAAAATATTCTAAAGCAGTGTCTCATTTAGAAGTATGATCTTAGCACTGAAAAAAAATAAAATCATTGCAATGGATGTTCTGCCTTTTCTTTGTATTTTTCTACTGTTTAAGTAATTATTTCTAACATATTTATTGCCTTTGTTAACATTAGGCATAGTGAGAACTGGAAACCAGATCTGTTGGTCCTTAGTTTTGGAGTCTTCCCATCTAAAACAATAGTGTTCATGGTAGATTAATTCAATTTCTTTGAATCTTGCACTCTCCAATATTCAATTTAATCAAATTTCACTGAGAAATACCTGGTAAGTCCTTGGTGTTGATATCCTAGTTTTATGTACCTTCTTCCATATTAAAAGAAGAAAACAAATTGGAAGTATCCAAAGTGAGTGTAGTGTGTAAAAGTAATGATCATATATACATGTGGACTACATGTTCTTTCAGAGAAAAATAAAACATCACAGGTATAAGATACTGGTTCATTTGGAAATAAAAGCAGTAAAAATTGAAATTTTTGTTTTAACAACTCTGCTACATGTGTCATCATAACATGGGAACAAATGAAATCATACATACACAGAATCTAAATGACATATAAATTAATCCAAACATCATATAAAGATAAATTAAATGATTCACTTTAGAGGAGCTCTGTGGGTATCTCTAAGCTTAAGAAAACTTTGTACAAAATAAACCATTCTCATTTATAGAAAAAATTTCACATAGAAAATAATCTCAGGGAACACTAAAATAAAACTACCCTCATCTCCACAGGCCCATGCTTATTTAAAAGAGGTACAACTGTTATAGGAAATAAAGTCTAATGAGAATTAAAATTAAAGCAGCAGTATTATCTGTACTGGTGACCCAAAACCATTCATTAGTTTAATGCAAAAAAAAGGAGGAGTATTTTCCCCAAATTATTTAATATCAAATCAAGCAAACTATTTTTTTCCACAAAAAGATTAATGAGCCCATTAAGCAAAGATGAAGAAAGCAAACAATTTTTCAAAACAAGTTACCGTTCAGCCTTGCACTTCCTCACACAAATTTAAATTCTAGACTTGCTGTGTGAATAATGTGTCCAGATGTAATCAGATTCTTCTGCAATGTCACTGAAGTCTCTAGTTTGCCCCAAGGAACGACTTCTTTGTTTAATGGATTTTAAATGATCTGAGAACTAACGCCTATATTTTATGGAGGAGGAGCTTTGGTTTATCCATAAAAGTATTACTTGTCATGAAAAAAATTTGCATTCCAAGTAGGTCAGTATTCAAGATTACACTTCAAAAAATTCAGAGGAAATTACAAAGTTCATCTGAGTGACTTTCTCCGCTTTTAATTAGTTCCTGATATAGCTTATTTCTTTGCCAATTTTATTTTACTATATGACTCACTACACTGGGAATTAAAAGACAATCCAAAGGTAAGTATACGATTGCCAGGTTTACATTTCCAGTGTACTACCCAAACGAATCATCGTTTTGAATTTCAAGTACCTTTTAGTATGAAGAGTCAAAAGTAGACAAGGAATCCTAGAACCTGGTAACTCCATGAGCTTGCAGAAGGTAGTCTTTAGGAACTCAAGTTGAAAGAAATGTATGGTAGTAGCTGGGTATGGAGTTTGTGTTGAGCAGGCACAAGGTCCTGGGTTCAATCCCAACATCACACACGTAAAATACTATTTAATAAGATCTCACATGTCATCCATTCTAGCTTTCTGCTTCCAAACAAAAATTGACACTGCACTTTCAGTAAGAAATGATCAGTTTTTCATATGTAAAATGAGCTGGTAGAAGATTAAGTCTCAAGTTCCTCTGATTATTAAAATCTTTGGTGCTATAATTAAAATTCAGTAAACACCAAGTTAGAAGTTTACCAAATCTTTCCTTCCGTAGTCAAACAAGATTTTATCTCAGCCAAAATAAAAGGCCAGCACCAAATTGTTTATCACCTTTCCAGTCCCCACAGAGATTTTTTTCTCTTCTTGATTTAATTGCCATATCCAGGAACAGGAACCGCTCAAAGCCATAAGAGGCCAGAATTTTTTTTTTTTTTTTTTTTTTTTTTTTTTTTTTTTTTTTTTGAGACAGGGTCTCGCTTTGTGGTTCAGGCTGGCCCTGAGCTCAGCCTCAAACTCACATCACAATCCTCCTGCTTCTGCCTCCCGAGTGCTGGGATTACAGGCGTGAGCCACCACGCCCGGCGAGGCCAGATATTTTAATGCTTTCCTAGAATAGATAGCAGGTTGTAGGTAATTTAAAATGAGAATAGACTAAGGTTGGATTCAGTTTTCATTCCACCTAATGTTTCAATGGGAAAAAAATAATATTCTTTGATTTGGAACACAGACTTGATGGCTTCTCTCAGAGTCTAACGATGAGGTTTACATTAAATATATAAATAAACACATGAAATACAGGGAGTCTGTCTGAAAAGAAGTCAGTGTGTGCAGTCTCTCTGTTACTTGCTTTATGCTTTATCTCCAAACATCTTGCCATTTGTACTGTAGAGGCCAGGCTGACTAAACTCCACTTTGAAAAAGGGCCTGGCCCTGAGCTAAAGTCTCCATCTTAAGAAAGGCCCCAAAATTCCTTAGAACATGAGTAATCCAACCAGGGTGGATGTTACTAGCAAGGACCAATCGCCAGGGCAGCAGGCCTCTGTTACCTGATAGGGCTAAACCTAAAGACTCTGGCCATGACTGCTGACCTTCACCCCTCATGTCCTGATAAAGAGGCTACTTGTTGAGACAAAGGAACGCCCTGGCTAGCCAATACCCAAAGCCCCGTATTCTTTTTCAATTCTTAGTCTATCTTACACCCCACATCTTGAAACTTCCACTCCTCCCCCATTCCCCACCATAAAAACCCAACCCTCCCAAGGCTCTCTCAGCATCCTGCTGTTGAGAGTCCCTGCTCAAGCTTGAATAAATCCTCATGTATTTACATAGGAGACATCAGAGACGGCTGCAGGTGTTTGGGGGGACCTTGCGATCTCGGTATAACATTACCAATCACCATCACTGACACTTCTCTGTGAGTTGAAGTCAAGAAGATGGAAGAAGCTGGAACTGTTTAGGCAGTGTTCTTTGCCCTTCAGACATCTGCTGGTTTGGCACTTTGATAATCATTTTTGTCAGAAACTATCAGGCCTGCGTGAGGGACTTTATCATCAGAAGTTGCTGACTCAATAGCAAGGAAAAGGAGAGCTGCACTCAAAATATTCTTTCCTTTTCCTGAGATTACAATTTCAATTAAGTTGTCTTCTCCTACTAAAAAAAAATACCAAAATATTCCAGGCAGTTTTTTTTTTAATTTCCTGTTTTCTCCCAAGTCTTCTGGCACTTGCAAATATTTATTGTAACTTATCTTTCAGTGCCATGAATCCATATTCAAGACATTCTTACTCAGAGCCTTTATTTGTAGATATGCACACCATAAATTCAATTCAGTTGACAAAATACAGGTGGAAACAATGATGTGCTGTGCCTCTATCATCAAAGTCCATCAAATAGTCCTTCCTTCACAGGTAGTCTAGATAGTTAGAAATTATTGTAAGGCAGTTAGACAAAACAAGGCCCGCAGCACAGAAAAACAATTGAGGCACAGTCAGTCACAGCTCAGTCATATAAAAAGGAAGAAACTCTACACCCACTACTTCCCCTAGGGATGAATAGCAATGAATGATATTCTAAACAGGTATCAGTCATCTACCTGATGGAGGACCAAGACCTTAACCCATCCCTTCCAGGAAAGGTCCCTGACCCATCCCTTACCAAAAATTCTTGGTCATTCTTTTCATACTTACTACATGACTTGCTTCCCCATTTGATATTCATTTAATCAATATTACCTAAGCAGCTTCTTGTAATCTTATTATAGTTTTGCCCTACTTTATATTCACCTTGTAATTTCCCATTGGAACAATATTCCCTAAGAGATTATACTTATGATCTTACTGCACAGTAAGATTATACTTATAATCTTGCTATAATCTTACCACTTTAAACTGTCTCATCTACTGGCTTTGCTCCATAAAACCTCCCAAGGAACAGGGTCCCAGTAAACCCACTTTCTGCTCCCTCTTCTGTTTCTCTTCAACAGAAGTTATCTTTCTCTCAATAAATTTTTCCTACTCTTAATCTCTGTCACTCTTGGAGTTCATTCTTCAATTTTAAGGAACACAAACTCAAGTTTTAAAAGCTAGCAAGTTTGGGAGTTGCATCTGTTCCCCTTGTATCACTTTTACCTTGCTTTGATAGCTCAAATAGTGAAGATATAGACTATGCTTTGGTCTTTAGCGTGAAGAGAAATATAATAGAAAGATAATTCATTTAAATTAATTGTGTAAATAGCTGTTATACTGTACTGTTTAGAGAATAATGACAAGAAAAACAAGTCTGTAAATGTTCAACACAACCCAATTTTGGATAATATTTTGTCAGTATTTAGTTGAATCCACAGATATGAAACCCACACATTTATAATACCTCACAGTGTTAATTCCTCCATAAGAAAAAAATATTAAATAAACAAAAGCAAGAATAAAAAGGCATTGATTATTTAGTGTGTATATATATATATATACACACACACACACAGGTACACACATGATTTATAACGAAGTTCTGATTTTGATACATTTTTAAATATTTGTATAAATATAAAACTTTTAAGTATCATAGGGTTTTTTAAAATCATAACACCTCTAGGAAATTGATTTGATAAGTTATTCAGTAGAATTGCTTATTATACAGAAGAGCAGTGACCTATAAAAAGAACATTCTGAGTAGGGCCTAGTGACACTGGAAAGGGAAAACCAAATCTGTAAAACTTTCTGTTGTAGGGAGGTAAGCTAGTTAGATATTTTATAGGTAGTTACATAAAAGCTGGCCCTCCAAAAGCCCACATGGAGAACAGCCAAGGAGCCAGCATGGAAGACAGTCTTGAGACACTAACTGAAGGTCAGCACTACAAAAGGAGAAAAACTACCACACCCATGTAGGATAAGGAGCAGTGACTGGTATTCTAAGCAGGTTTCACCTGAGTGGAGGACTAAGATTTTAACCCACTCCTCCCAGGAAAGATCCCTGACTAAAAATCCTTGGATGTTTACTATGTAACTTGCTTTCCCATTGGATCTCTATTTCATCAACATTACCTAAGTGACTATACTTGCTATAATCTTATTGGTTGATCACAATTTTGTCCGCATTGTGATTTTTCATTGGACTGATAACACCTAAGTAACTGTACTTACAATGCTACTGGATGACCATAGTTTTGCCCCACCTTGAACCCACCTCATCTTGTGGCTTTGCTCCATAAAAAACCCCTGGGAAATGAGGTGAGCAGGATCACCCACTTTTGGGTCCCCCTTTGTCCCTGGGGCAGGTGCTATCTTTCTTAATAAACTTGTCCTGCTCTTAACCTCCACTGTTCCTAGAATTCATTCTTTGATTTTAGAGAACACAAATTGCATTTTAGATATCTAGCAGGTTGGAAGGTGAGCTTGCTCCCCTTTCACTCAAGTAAAGCTCTAGCTTGCTTCTTGGAAGGCTCTGAAGTAGATTACGTTCACTGCAGAGCTGATGGTGGTCTGCAGCTTTTGTTACAGTGGAGGCTTGGAACCTCAGAAGTCTCTGCTTGTTGTTATATTTGCTTCTGTTATTGGTGGAAATCAGTACCGTTCTTACCCATGGAGTCAGTATGCTGTACTAACCAATGAGATTTATAAGCTTATAGCCAATAAAATAAAACTAAAGTGTAACTCCGCCCTAATTTCAAGAAGATGCTATAACCAGGGCATAAAAGCTCAGCTTCCAAAGGACCCTTTATCAGCCTCTTTGTGGAGAGATACCAAGCTGGTCCGCTGGTGTTAGAATAAAGCTGTGCCCTTTGCCCCCAAAACTTCTGAGCGCATCTTTCATTCTCCTGGACCAGCTGCACAGAGCTCTGAGCTGCAACACGAGCTGCATATACTCCTCTAGCCATAGTTCTGCTTCTTCAACACAAGTCTATAATCTGAGTACTTGGGAGACAGAGGCAGGAAGAATCCAAGTTCCAACCTAGTCGAGGCAAATTTATTGCAGATAGCTAAGTTATTTAGAAATTATTACAAGGCAGTTAGAGAAGGATGGGCCCTCAGCATAGAAAACAATTGAGACACATTCACTGAAGGCATATTATAAAAAGAGAGAAACTACTACGTGCACCTACTTCCCCTGGAGATGAATAGGCAACAGCTCAGTGTTCTAAATAGACATCAATCACCTTAATTAAGGACCAAACCACCCCTAGCTAGTCCATTCCTTTGGAAAAATCCATATATGCTTGTCATGTGACTAGCTTCCCCATTTGACTTCCAATTAATCAGTATTAACTGGGTGACTAATCTTACTGGTAGATCACGGTTTTGTTCCACCTTATGCCTACCTTCTGATTTTTTCCATTGGATCTTATAATTTTGTCCCACTTTGTACTTACCTCACCTCACGGTTTCACCTCATAAAAGAAGTGGGACTTTGAGAAGCAGGGTGGGTGGGCAACCCACTTTCCTGTCCCTCTTTTGTCTCTCTTAGGCAGAAGCTGTCTTTCTCAATAAATTCTTTCTACTCAACCTCTGTTTTGCCAGAAATCCTTCTTCAATTTTAGAAAGCATGAACTCATGTTTCATTTATCTAGCAGGTTGGGAATTATAATATTTCCCTTGTTTGGATTATCTGGTGCCTTATGTCAACTTAACACCTTAGTAAGACACTGTCCCCAAATGAAAGAGCTCAGGGTGTACCTCAGTGCAAAGGTCCTAGTTCCATTCCCTTACTACCAAAAACCAAAGCGAAATAAACAGAATCCTAAAAACCATATTCCATGAGACTGAGACCATCATATCTGCCTGCTTTACCCAAAATTCAGTTTTGTTTTGTTTTGTTTTGTTTTGTTTTTTTGCTGAATTTTTGATTCAAACCAATTTTTGATTCCCTTTTCTTCAGACTACAGGATTCAACAACAAGGGACCGGTGCTGAGATTCCAAGAAAGCTACAAGATTTGGAAAATATAGTTAGCAACAAACACCAGGTTCCAATCCGAAGATATTTGTCAGGAGTAAGAATTAACATCAAACAGGCTTAACCTCAGAGGTCCACTGAGCCAGACTCTTCTATTCACTCATACTCATTTAATAGAGCACAACTTGCTACCCATTATTTTAGATGCTGAGGTGCAAAGGTGAGTTAGATGCTGACTCTGTTGGTCATATTCTAAAGAGAGATAGAAACCCAAAATTATCAAATATTTACAGTTCAGTGTAAGAACAGCACACTATAATAGAGGGAATCACTGGCACCTAAGGAAGCTCAGAGGAGAGAACAATTAATTCTACCTTGTGAAAAGGAAGAGCATCTACAAGCAGAGAGGGATTGGAAGTGAAATACTGAAAAATACATTTGGCCTTTGTCTCTGTTTCCCTTGGATACCTAGAAGCCTTGGAATCTCTGGAATGACAGAAATGTTTTTTGTTATTCTTATTGAGCCCCTTCCAACCCTACTCAAATGTATGCTAATGGAGATTCTCAGGGGGGATGGTGTCTGGCAGTTCCAGCAACCAACTACAAGGCTGGAAATTTCAACCCCAATCCTCACCTCTAAGTGAGGGAGAGATGCAAGAGATGGAGTCAATCAGTGATGGCTTGTGATTTAATCAATATGCGTACATCAAGGAGCCTCCATTAAAATTCTAAATAAGGAAAGTACTTGAATGCATTAGTGTTCCCAGGCATGGTGGAGCATGCTTGCCATCCTAATATTCTGGAAGCTAAGGCAGGAGGATTGCTGTAGGTTTGAGGTGACCTTGGGCTACACAGTGAGTTCAAGGCCAGGCTCAACTACATAATATGACTGTCTCAAATAAACTAACTAAATAAATAAACAAGCACAGACAGACATTAGTGTAAGCAGATATTTTGGAGAATTCTCTAAAACTATAGTCAATAAAAGCAAAAACAGACAGACAGGAAATCATACTAAGAAGCTTCTGCATAGCAAACGAAAGAATCATAAAAAATTAACAGAGAGCTGATAGAATGAAAGAATATATTTGCAAAGTACTCATTCAACAAGGCATCAATATCTAGAACATATGGAAAAACTAAACAAGATCGAAAAGAAAAAAAATTCAGTTTAAAAATGGACAAATGATTTGAATAGACATTTCTCAAAAGAACATAAACTAATGACCAAGAAATACATGAAAAAAATGCTCGATATCACTATTGATCAGAGACATGCAAAGCAAAAGCAAAATGAGATATCATCCCACACAGAATGACTATTATCAGAAAGATAAAAAATGAAGCGCTGGTGGGGATGTGGAGAAAAGAAAACTATTGTACACTATTGGCAGGAATGTATATCACTACAGACATTATAGAAAACATGGGAGTTATTGAAGAATTAAAAATAGAACTTCAAGGGCCAAGGATTTAGAGCTCAGGTTCCAGTGCCTGCTTTGCAAATGCAAGGGCCCAGGTTCGATCCCCCGTAACCACATACAACAATGCTGAGTGTGAAGACTCATGCCCAGCAGCAATCAGTACCACATACCACAGTGCCAGGCGTGGTGGCTCACGCCTATAATCCCAGCATTTGGGAGGCAGAGGCAGGAGGATTGCTGTGATGTGAGTTGGAGGCTGATCTCAGGACCAGCCTGAACTACAAAGCGAAACCCTGTCTCAAAAAACCTAAAAAATAAAAATAATAATAATAATAACCCACAATATTTTCTTGAGTTCTAGGAGTTATTCCAGAGAATTATCTAGCATGAGACAGGACTATGGGAACTCCCAAATTATAGCCAGTTGTTCAGAAGTACTGGAACTTGTTACTGGCAGCTGAAGAAGGAACAGTCTTTTGGGACTGAGCCCTTCAACGACAGGATCAAAGAATAGCTAGTGATTTGATGCAGATCCAATTCATGTCAGACAATTTAAGATTTGGAAAATCGGCTGGTATCATAAAACACCTCAAAGAAGCTAGCTTTCATTATAACAGTTTCTTTTTTTGTAGTACCAGGGATTGAACCCAGAGCCTTTACACTGAGCTACATCCTCAGCACTTTTTATTTTTTATTTTGAGACAGCACCTTACTGAGTCCCCAAATTGTCTAGAATGTGCTCCAAATGACAGTCCTTCTGCCTCAGTCTCCCAAAGTGGTGAGATTACAAGTGTGTACTGCCATTCCTAAGTATAACAAATTCGTTGTTAGTCATATGGTTCACCTTTATAGAAAAGCCAAGTTTGAAAAACTGTAGCAGAGACAACTAATTGTTTTTCATATCTTTTCTTCTGATTTTCCCTTTTAGTCATAGTAATTCATAAATTTTAGCATGTGCACAGCCAGCCTTGCTGCTTAGTATGAAGATGTGACTAAAAATTAGTCGAAGATATGCAAGAAGTTATGTGTAAAAACTTTGAATCATGTTTGACAAGAAAATCACTTGTCCTCTTTCCCTTCTCCTGTCCTATCAGCAAGATACAGTCCAGAGGTGACAGTGAGAGCCACGTTTCGCCGCACAAAGTCAGCATACTAGCAGATGGCCTGTTAGAAGGGAAAAGGACCCTGGGTCTTGGGTGACCTCCAGCAGTGCTGCCTCTTGGTCTGTGTCTTAAGCCACCATACTTTGAAGTCTTTTGATTATAGCAGTTACTCAGTACCCTAAGACATGTAGAAATCTAACTAATGAGGCCAGGGGTAATTGATACTATTTAAAGTGTTGCTCTTCACAAGGATATCTGCACACGGAATCAAAAACTCTGAAAGGAAGAAACGTGAGAATGGTATTTAAAACCTAGTGACAAGGGGACATCCCCAGTAACCACATACAACAATGCCAGGCGTGGTGACTCATGCTCACCAGCAATCAGCACCACATACCACAGTGTCAGGCATGGCTTTTTGCATTTGATTATGACTTCCCTTTAAATCCTAGCACAGCAGCAATTTTCTACTCTGTCACTCTTTTAAATTCAACCCTGCCTAAGTTTTCTCATGTCTATTTCTCACCTTAGTATGTAATTTCTTTAGGAGCAGGAACAGTGCTTTACTTGACTCTATAACTCTAGTTTTGAGAATAGAGTAGATGTTCAATAAGTGTTCACTGAACCTAACTATATTTTCACCCTTTGAGAACATTCTTCTACTCATGATTTTTCTTCTAATAATGCAAGTAACTAAACAAGGATAATAATGACAGAATATGTTGATATTGCTGGTTTAAACTGTATGGCAGGCAGTACATCCAAGTATTCTCCAGCTTCCGTAGTCCTCCCAGCAATCTCATGATATAAATACGACTACAACCATTCCCTCATCAGCAGCCGATATGTTCCGAGTGCAGGCCTAAACCTGCACGGTGTTACACCAGTATGTATTATGCTCTTACCTATGTACACATTCCTATGAGAAAGTTTTACTTACCAGTTAAGCACAGTCATAGGTTATTAGTAGCAAATAGTAGAATAACAATAAATTATAGTAAAAGTCATATGAATGTCGTCTCTCTCCCTCTCTCTGTTTTTAAATTATTGTATTGTACTTACCCTCTCATGCTTGGGCGACCATGGGTAACTGAAATCATGGGATGCTGAGCGTCCAATGAGGGATTGACTAGTGTGTTAATGTTCCCACCTTACAGATGAAAAACTGAGGGTCAGAGAAGTCAAGAAACTTTCCCAAGGTCTCACTTTTAGGAAATGGCTGAAATAAGACTTTGAACCCAAAACTGTCATCAAAAGACACTTTCTTAGCTACAACACAGTCTGCCACATTATCTTTCAGAAACAGACTGGCAATGTGCAGGATAGAAAGGGGAAAATATCATTCTCAGTTGAAGAATTAGTTACAGATAATTAAGTCAATTTAAATTGCATGTTGTAAGTTTCAAAATCAACACGAATTTTTATATTAAAAATAGTGTTGCTAGGGGGGAAAATAATGAGATTATAACAAAAAAGAAAGGAAACAAATTTTATGTATATGGGGGGTGGTAGGGTGGGTAGGGCTATGGGAAAAAATGAGAATTAAATTGTGTCTTATACTGGTACAAATCCCCATTATGGAGTGCAATCATGATGTGTACATTTAATGTACCAATAAAGATTAAAAAAAATAATAATAATGTTGCTAGTCTACTGATCAATTAATACCTTTTCCTTGAAAATATGAGAACAGGAAAGTTTTTGTTTTTGGGGCTTTTTTGTTTTTGTTTTTTTTGAGGCAGGGTCTCACTTTTGGAGTTCAGGCTAGCCCTGAGCTCAGCCTTGAACTCACAGCAATCCTCCTGCCCCTGCCTCCCAAGTACTGGGATTACAGGTGTGAGCCACCACACCTGGCACTGTGGTATGTGGTTCTTATTGCTAAAAGGCGTGTGGCTCCACACCTGGCATTGTTGTATGTGGTTACCGAGGACCGAACCCGGGTCCTGGCACTTGCAAGGCAGGCGCTGGAACCACTGAGCTAAATCCCTGGCCCACAAGGGAAAATTTTTAATGTGGTCTGAACATTAGCATAGTTACCTAAAAACCAAACAAAACTGCCCTGAAATGATAACTTTAACTGCTGTGTTAGATAATGTTTCAGAGGGAGATGAAAGAAAACATTATAGATGTGAAAACAACTTCACAAGATTAGTTTGCATATAAAAATTATCAAGCAAATTTCCAAATTTATTACTATCAGTATATTTAAACATATACAAAAGTAGAATTTGTATAGTGAAATATCATATGTATACTAGATTTAAAAATCACTAGTAATAATAAAATATTTATTGATCTATCATGATATAATAAATGATATTCCTACTCTCAGAAATCAAAAAGCATCATATCTAAAGAATCTTAAACTGAGAAGACTCAAAAAAGAAAAAAAATCTAAAGAAAATTTGTCTAATGCCTTCTCTATCAGACAAGGAAGGCCAGGTGCTGAAATGAGAGATAGAGTCAAGTTAGTGACAAAACATGTGTAAGAATCCATTTCGATTACATTACACTGTCAGTATTAAATACGGTTTAATTTGATTTGCATCATTTAAAAATAATTCATAGAATATGATAAAATCTTTTTATCTACAAATTCATTTAAACAGATTAGGTTATGCTTCAACATTATGATTAGACTTTTCTATCTAAAATTTGTTACCAAGAATAGAAATTACAAAACAGTTCTTCTCTCTATCCCCTTAGTGGCTAAACTGTAACACAAAACAATCTTTTTCAAACAAAAGAATTCAGACAAACAGTCATACAGAATTTTACCACAGTGTGATTTCTCCTGGCTACTCCTAGATAATGCTGAGATGGAGTGTTCACATAATGAACACGTTAATGAATTCTTAGCAGGACACCAGAGTGGATGCAGGGGTTCCTGGAGTGAGATTTAATAAAATTAAGTCCCAGCTGGAAACTGGACAACTAGCAAATTTCTAACAGGTAGGACACACTATAATTTCAAAAAATAAAAATAAAAATGTGAAGTGCATGTTGTTTTCCCCAGTTGTCTTTTTATTAGAAGTATGTAGGTTTTAAATTTTTTAAACAAGTCACCAAACAGGATTTTGAAACAACTTCATCTATGAATCTCTTCCTTTAACTTAGAAGAAAATGACAAATTTTTAAGGTTTGTATTCACTGTATGTTAATACTGACTTGAAAGTGGTTATGTAAGACTATAGCTGGACTATTTATAGTACTATTAACACAAGTTTGTGAACATTTGACATTAGCAATGTATCGTTGAAGAAATGTTTTATTTTTTTACCCAGATGAAGGTTATGATCTCCCTAAATTACCGTCAGTCATTTATTCACGAAGTAGTTATTGATTCTGTGCTAGACAACTAGAGCACAGCAATGAACAGATTCCTGTACTCACTGGGATTATATTCCATGAATATATGAGGTAATACTAATGCCATGAAAAATATCACCATAAAGCTTGAGATGTAGTTCAGTGGGACAGCACACGGTCCTGACTTTCATCCTGGCACCACAAACAAAACAAAATGAAATACTGAGAACAAATCTGTGTGACATTTTCCCTAGTTCTGGGCTGCTTTGTAACATGCACATGTGGCCCAAATTTGAGGAAGACAAAGTAGTTGGCAGAATACATATTTACACACTAAATTAATCAAACCTGTTTGACACTAACTGTAGTATAGTAGCTAAAAACATTCAATCTACAGACAAACTGCCTGGGTTTGAATCTCAGCTCCACTACTGACTAGTTGTGTGACTCTGGAGAAGGTATTCAAGTTCTCTATGCCTCAGTTTCCTCATTTAATAGCCAATAAGACCTACTTCATAGGATTATAATGAGAATTAAATGAATCAGTATGTGTATAGCATCTACTCAAGTCCCAGTCATGGTAATCCTATGTGTGAATTATATGATAGAAAGTTTTGTTTAGAAAGTTGCGCAGCAGGCTGAAGGGAATAAAATGTACCTGTCCATTAATTTGTTAAGGTTTATCCTTTGTCATCTGCTGGGGTGACAAGTCCCAGTACTGGTATGTGTCACTTGTGTCAGGCTCTAAACAGCAAGACTTATTTGTCCTTTTAAAAAAATCCACTGATAATAAGGTGAAAGGGGACAATGTTGAGATTGTAACAAAAAAGTAAGGAAACAAATTTTATATATATGGGGGGGTGGTAGGGTGGGTGGGGCTATGGGAAAAAATGAGAATTAAGTTGTGTCTTATACTGGTACAAATCCCCATTATGGAGTGCAAGCATGATGTGTATATTTAATGTACCAATAAAGATAATTTTAAAA
>PVIR01004876.1:21124-32996 GCA_004026965.1 Petromus typicus | reverse complement strand
CACTGATATTCACAAAAAGCGCTAGAGTTAACTACAGAAGGAGCAGCTATGTGCTAGTATTTCACTTTTGGACATTTGCATAGCATAATATTCTTATTTCGAGGATTTCTCAACACATAGAGATTAGGACTGGTACATTTTAGTGATGGGTAAGGAATAAGTATATGAATACATGGATATGTGTATCAGTGGAGTAATTCTCAGAAGAGAAGATAAACATAATCATGAAATATCAAAAAGGAGGAAGATAAGACCTGGTGTATTCAAGGTGATATGGCCATCCACGGGGAGGAACATAAGAAAGCAACAATGACTGAGTCATTTGAAATAAATAGGTCACAGATAGGTAAATATCGCATCTTTTCTCTGGTATAAGAAAATAAAGATGTAACTGAGTTCTAGAATTGTGTGTTACATATTGTGAAGTAGAAAATACTCAAAGTGAAATAGGGTGAAGGGGGAAAAATAATGAGATTATAATAAAAAAGAAAGGAAACAAATTTTATGTATATAGGGGGGTGGTAGGGTGGGTAGGGCTATAGGAAAAATTGAGAATTAATTTGTGTCTTATACTGGTACAAATTCCCATTGTGGAGTGCAATCATGATGCATATATGTAATGTACCAATAAAGATTTCAATTTTTAAAAACAAGATCCCCTTGCCAAAATTGCAACTGTGCCAAAGCCTCTTAATTTTCTCTTATTTTCCTCCCCCTGCCCCTTTTGGAAAGGAGCAATTTTCTGTAAATGTGATCAGAAATTCTTCAAGCTATACTTTGAAATGTGACATTTCTCCTCTGGGGAAAATTAAAACAGCAAGATAATGCAGCCCTAAAACATTAGATAACCACTACCAGATCCCTTCCCTGGTTTATCAGTTCTATCTACCAGAATGTGCTGCAGACCCTCAAAAATCCATAATTAGACGAAGGAAGTTTAAGGAATTCACTATAGAAAAGATGTTAAACCAATTCCACTTCTTCCTAAAGTTTTGAAAGACCAGGTTAGGACACCAGAGTAAAAGTAAGAAGCCTACACATTTTTCAAATACAATTGGTCACACATGTTAACTGGATATGTGTCATTGATTAAGGTACAATATTTATAAAAAATTAAACATCTTTTGTATGCTTTAATCAAAATTAAATATGTCATTTTTCCCAACCAATATACTCTCCACAAGATCAAAATGTTGGTTTGGTTTAGTCTTCAACTGAAAATAAATTCAATTGCCTTCGAATTTCCTCATGGTATCTAAACCACTTCATGATTCATTCTCTGCTTATCTTTACTTGGATCCTTTCATGCTTCCATAAAGCCATACTAAACATTTTGCCTTTCCCTAAATAGCCCAGGGATCTCTTATCCCTTATTACCTTTGGACTAGAAACTTCATCATTCAGGTAAGCATGTTGACACAAGCACAGTCAGGGACTTCGTGTTCATCACTGAAATCTCCACAAAGACATATCCTTTCCGACAACTGTAGCTTGGATTTCCACAGACTAATATGGGAAAATGATCTCCTCGATTTTATAGACAGCTCTGTCAGGGTCTATTAACTTCTCTACCTCCTGAACTGAACTTCTAAATTCTTGAATACAGGAAATATACTTTTATTCAACTTTGAGTTCTTGCATCATGTATCTGGTGAAACCAGAAAGGATGTATCAGAGTAGAAAAAATATGAGGGAGAGAAGAAAGTAGGAAAGCCTGCAGTGTCTAGAAAGGCAGAAAGTGAAATGGTCCAGCCAGCATGGTTTTCTTTGGGATAAAGTAGTTGATGGGCTATCAGCTGTTTTCCTCATTTAATGAATTAGTTAAGTTTACTGTTCGCATTATCATCAGGATTTTACATTGCTACACTTTAACAACCCTCATTTAGTATGTTGGCCAAATACTTGATGATATAGTGAGACTCCTTAATTTCCATCTACAAAGACATTGCTTGGTATACACATTTTTAAAAAGAACTCCAGGGTTGTGAACATTCTTTTAAATAAGGCTTGATAGGGTTTTTTGTGGCCAATATATGTCATTTAATTTCTTAGCTATCATGTATGATATTTAACATGAAGCCAGTTTCCATTGTACCAACCATTTATTTCTATTTCCATGCATAGTGTATTTCCCTTCTACTCCCCCTTATTCTAGAACAATGAAAGAGAAAGGCTGTCTTTAAAGATATAAATCTTCCTCTGAGACTGTGCTTTTCCTTGTTCTTCCTACTGAATAGCACATACCTGTTTGAAACCTCCCTCACTTCCATATGGCTGTCATACTCTGCTAGACCAATAGATTCTGAGCCTCAACAGATACACATAAATTCATGGTACAACCACCCAAACAAGGCAAAACGTGGTGATGCGCACTGTAAAGAGCGCTAGACTAAAAGTTAGAGAACCTGAGTTTTGGCGCTAATACCACCCATTCCTTAGACATATTCTACTTTTTCTCAGGAGTTCAGTTTCCTCAAGAGTTAAGGAAGCTGCATAGCCTTGAACAGGCTTCAATTATTCTCCAAAATTAACTTTAAATACAGTTTGCTTTTCTGCATTTATGTTATATGAGTTTATTATACATTTTAAGAAACTAAACTTACCTTTCCAAATCAGTGTGAGATTCAGCCTCTTCTTGCGAATTGTTGCTGCAAGCCCTGTGTAAAGAGAAAAATATTGGTTAAAAGCAAGTCAACTTACAGGAAGAGAGTTTTTAATCTGTCAGCTTCCTGATGATATCTGTAGAAAGGAAACTGTTCAAATAAATACTATTTTCTCTTGAAAAAAGTTTAAGGTAACAGAACTTGTGTAGACTGGCATAGCTTATAATGTTTTGTATTGGCTTTTTCCAAAGAAAATGGGTAACACTGACAGTAATCATCACTGATGAGATAATTACTGAGAACATAATGAATGAAGCATACTGAGCACATTACTCAGAGTGTCATGATAAGTGTTTGGAAATGAAAGGACACAACTAAAGTCCATAAATTTTTAACAAAGGATGTGTGTGTGTATGTGTGCATGTGCGTGTGTTTGAAGTACTTGGAAATAAACACAGTGCCTTCACACTGAGCCACAACCACAGCCCCTCACTTTTAAGGGTTTTTTTTTTTTTTTTTTTTTTTTTTTATGTTGAGGCAGACTCCCAGCAAGTAGGTAAGTTGCTCAGGCTAGGCTTGAACTTATGATCCTCCTGTCTCAGCATTCCAGAGTGCTGTGATATGCACATATGACCAAGCATATATATATATATATATATATATATATATGTCAAATAACAGTATAAATGCAAACCATGCGGCTCACTACAGTGCTATATAAGGACATGATTTTAGAAAAGCTACTATACCAAGTCTAATCCAACAGAAGAAACCTTAGGCTCACTAGCTCTTGCTGCTACACTCAAAGCGTCACAGATAAGAATCCTATTTATAAACCTCTCTAAAGGAAATACTCCACAATTTTCCCCCTGAACAATTTCCAGTGTTTCACAATCAAGATTCCTTTTTAAGTCTCACCATGATCTCCTAAGGCCCTTCTTAAGTTATTTAGTCATCTAAGAACAAAAAGAACAAGTATTGACCATTTTCTGCATGTGAGTAATTGATATGTCGTAATACAGTTATTAAACTTCCTTTATGATTCTCTTTCTCTGGGTCAATAAATACAGCTTCATCAACTTTCCCCTCAGAGAACATCTCATATTCTGATGACTGGTCTGTATCTTCAACTAAATGCTTCATTCCAGAACTGGTAGGATTTACTTGCATCTAACTTTCTCTTCTTACTTTGCACATTAAATTTGCTCTTTAGACATTTTGAGGGAGCCTGTGGAAATTGTTTATTCTGAAAGATTTTATCTCTCAGAATAATATTAATTCACATTGCTGAGATTATCCAAAACACAGCTGCATTACCACAGTGTCAAAAAAATATAAATTAAAAAGTCCTGGCTCTAGCTCATAAAAGAAAACAAGGGCAAAGCAATTTTAGTTGTGTGGTATCCTGCCCACAGGCCAAGAAATTATTCAAGTGGTATTTCTCAGGAAACAAATGTTTAGACTCCTGGGAGGAAGCCAGAAAGCTGAGTGATGATGCAGTTCTTGGCGCCCCAATTCTTAGGTCACCAGGGAAATATTTGTTTGGCACTAGGTACTCATCCACATTTCCAGCTCACTTCAGCTCAAAGAGGCAGATTCATTGGAGAATTACAAAGTGCATCTCAAGGTGCATTTTTAAAAAATTTATTGAGTTTATTGTTGCATTTCAGGTATACATACTGATTACATTTATCATTGAGAATTTGCATCTATACATGAAATATCTTGATTCTTATTTTTTCCCATTCTTGTAACCTCTCCTTCCCTCTATACACATAAGCTTTATTTTCATTTTTTTTCCTTATCTTCAATTTTTCCTTTCTTTTCTTTCCTCTCCTCAGCCTCCCCTCCCCAGTGCCTTTCCCCTTTTAATATTTTCTTCCTATTTTATAATATTTATTATACCTTATTTTATTTTTTTGAGACAGGGTCTCACCAGGTAGTCCAGGCTGGCTTCTAACTCGCTATGTAGCCTCCAGACTGTCCTGAAACTCATGGTGATCCTCTTGCCTCAGTCTCCTGAGTGCTGAGATTACAGGCTTGTGCCACCACACCCAGCTTCAAGGTGCATCTTTATGGCTTGTCATATTTATATATTTGAATTTTTAATTTGGGGGATTTATGAAGGCATTACCAACATAAAAAACTGCCTTCTTGCATATTATTCAGTTTAAAAAGGATTAATGCTTTTCTAAGATTTTTATCTTCTGTTGCTAAATCAGGCTCTCAGCAAGAGAAGGCAATGACATTGGTTGGCTTTACTGCTACATGGCTTATAGTTGGCGATCAATCCTAAAACCAGGCAGAACAGACACTACCTTTCTGGTGAGATTAGTCTGCTTCAGGACCTGACTTGCTCCATTGCGTTCTCAAATGTTTCCTCAATAACACCTACTGTTTCCACTCTACTCACAACTGTAATTTGCACCAACCCCACACCCACTCCCAACAGCATACTTATTATTTCTTTCTTAATTTAATATTTAATTGACACATAAAAGTTGCAAGTATTTATTGTGTACAATACATTCTTTTGAAGTATGTAGGCATGGTGTAATTTTTAAATTGCGCTAACACATGCATTGCCTCACATATTTATCAATCATTGTGGTGAAACCTCTTTGAATGTACTCTCTTGGCAAATTTTAAGAGAATAATACATCATTATTAACTATGGTTGTCATGTTTTATAAAAGACCCTTTTAGCTTATTCTTCCTACCTGAAATTTTGTATTGTTTGACCAGCATTCCCTACTTCCTGCTAACTACAGTTTTTCTGTTTCTATAAATTCAACTTCTGTGGCTTTCACATATAAATGAGAACATGTATAATTTGTCTTCTGTGCCTGACTTATTTCATTTAACATAATGTCCTCCAGCTCCATTCATGTTATTGCAGATGTCAAGAGTTCCTTCTTTTTCAGTGTAAAGTATCCCATTGTATATATTTACTACATTTTCTCTTTCCATTCATCAGTTTACAGAAAGTTAGATTGCTTTCATTTCTTTGCTGCAATGAACATGGGTGTACAGATCCTGATGCTTCTCTGACAAGCTGATTTCATTTAATTTGGGTCGATACCCAGCAGGTGGATGGATGGATCATATGGTAGTTTTATATCTGGTTTTCCAAGAAACTACCAACAGTTCTTGCCTTCAGTCTTCTTGATAACAGCCATTCTAACAAATGTCTACAAGCTCTCTATTTCAAAGCACATATTTCCTCTTAGCCTTTGACATTTATTTATTATTTGCTTCTGATTTGTCATTTGCCTTCCTCTTCTAAACTCTGAGCACCATTTTCTGAAGCGGTTCTGGAAGTTCTCTTTCTTCAGTGTTTTTAGTTGTACTGTCATGATGGCCTCAAAGTCCTGAATTGATTTAAAACATTTGCTGTGGTTGGTTGTGGGCTGGTATCTTGACCCAGACCAGAAGGGTGAGGCGTGGAGGCACAACACAGACTCTGGGGATGATTTCAGGGAATCACTTCCATCTTTATTGAGCAGGAGCATAGCTTATATACAGGTAGCTGGGGGGGGGGCATAGGAAAAAACCTTACAGGTAACGAGGCCTGGAAAGTCAGGACATGGGGGTGATGTTCAAGTTACTCGAACTAGCCACTCAGAGTGCTCAAGGCACACGGCAGGTGTTGTGGAGTCATCCTATAGTCAGCTACTGGACTGTGGTGTGGCGCACCCTGCTTAGCCAGGCTTCAACATCGCCTGCAGTTTACCCTTCCTGCTTACTCTGAATTTGTGAAAGAGTCAGAAGTCATACAGGACCAGATCCACTGAATAAGACGGACATTTTTATAAGCCTGCCTTTCTATTGGATGGTACTCAGCAGCAGTATTCACTGTGTTTTTATCACACCTTGTAAAAATATTCAGGAAAGAAAACTTTCAGAACTGCTGCTGTAGAAAGTAGCAAGAGTAATGGGATAAGTGTATATAGAGCAAGGGAGAGTATTTTGAAGTAGATATATGGTAATGTGTCTTTTTACTACCATTTTTAGACTGCATAATTTGATCACCAGTTGTAACTCAATAAGTTATTGGATACTGCTTTCATTTCTTTCTTTCTTTCTTTCACAACATTAATCCGTGCTTGCAAGCTGTACTTTACCATAATTTATACTGATGTATTTACTCATATGCACTATTTATAAACACTTAAACGAGGACATACATATAAGAAGCAAAGGAGAGGAAAGAGGAATATAGTAGAAGGAAAGTGAGACTAAGATGGAGACAAGTGTGGGCTGGTAGGTGAAGTGGTCAAAGAGTAGCTGATGCTTGGAGAAGTGAAAAGGGAAGTACACAATGTTCAGGAAAAGAAAAGAGAGGTGATTTCAGAGCACAACCAGGAAATGGTTCACCTGAGTCTCTCATAAAACTTAACTTTGCTCAGGTGGAATAGGTCCACCTTATTTCACATAAACACATTCCTTTCATTTCTGTGTCCTGAGATTGTCTATTAAAACCTGAGATTTCATACCAGTCTCCCTTCTCCCAAGGCACCACATCTGCTGGCCTCATTACAGTGCTAGAGTATACTTTCCTGAAAGTTAAATAAAAAGTATTCAGTTATTTTACTTAAAATAGAAATGAAATGTTAGACTTTTTCTCTCCTGTGACCATAAGCCTTCACATTCTCAGGAAATCAGCTTTCACATAGAATAGGGAAGCTGCCCCACTGATTTTCAATTAGTGATTTCCATTTTTCATTTCTTATCTCCTAATGAGTTCTTTATAAGTAGAATTGACTGAAACAAGAACAAAGAGAATGCTGACACCACTTGGATGGTTAGAGGCATTTGAGAACTTCTACATTTCCTTCTTTCCTCCCTTTCAAAAAATCTTGTAGCATTTTCAGCATGTTTACTGACATAATTTATGTCTGAATAATTGAAAGAAGGCATTAGAGTTCTATGACTAAAAAAGCTGAAAGATGTTTATTTTAATGCCCAGGACATACCTAACACTTTTTCTCCTGTCATTTTCTTTTCTTAGTTTTTCATGATAGTAAACTTTCAAAGTAATTTATATCTGAAAAATATTATAAATGAATCAGAAGGATACATGGTTTTAAAATTTATTTTTATATAAATTGACCAAGAAACCTCTGGATTGGCCAGAACAGAAATTATTTGCCCCTTTTCCTGGATATAGAAAATAAAAGTACATTTTCCAAGAACACATAATCAAAAATTATCCATTTAGTAATAGAACTCAGGTTGTCTTAGTCGTCACTGCCCTTTAATATTGGCTACAAGTTTGCATTTCCACTTAGCATTTACTGAGCAACTACCTCTGCAAAACCAATAAGCACATACACTAGGTATAAACACATGACAGTTTCTCCTCCCTCAAGAAAATTAGTGTTTAGTATAGAAAAGAGAAGTGTAAGTATGTATTTTCAACAGTAAAAGATAAAGAGCCTCCAAATTTATACATCATAAACCTCAGCACACCTCATGTATAATTTTATTGAGGTATTTACTGAGTTCCAAGTTTTACTGAATCATATTATAACGCCAAGATTGCAAGTCTAAACAACAAACATAATACTTTATTCCAGTGCCTGTCTCACAAGTGCAAGGTAGTGAGTTCGATCCTTGGTACAAAAAAAAACCATGCGTGCACACACACACACACACACACACACACACATACACACACGCATAATATATTAAACCAAATATATTTTTAAGAAAACATTTTTAAAATACTAAAAAGTTTTAAAGTTAAAGGTTGGGGATTTAGCTTAGTGGCACCACACCTAAAAGTTTTAAAGTTAGGCTTGAATTCAAATCCTTACTTTGCTACTTAGAAACTGTGTGGCCTTAGTCTCTCTTGCATGTTAAATGGAATATCAATTATCACTTCAAATTATGTATGAATGGGAGAACTTTGCAGTTTACTATTCCATAGTAATTATACTGACTCAGACATCTTCCATGTATGAGCTGCTGAAAAGGCTCACTAATTATTTATCGAGCACATAGGGATACAACGAGCTCAAAAAATGTAATGTAGTGGAGAGACTAAACTTCAATTAAAAGTAAGCCCAAACAATTAATGGTTTAAATAAAATAGATGGTCAAGTTTTGTTCATGTAGCAACCCTGGTAATTATTCAGGTCACCAAGTAGCCATTCTACTGTCAGCATGTAGAATGTTGTTTTTGTTGTCACAATTTCTTCCCTTGAGGAGTCAAATGAAGCTCAGAAGTATGTGCAGATGTTCTGTGAGCAAATCCTGGGTCTGAACCATGTCATTTGTACAGAACTTAGTCAAGTGACCTAATCAAATTGCAAGGAAAGCTGAGAAATGTGGACTAGCTGTATACCCAGGAAAAGGGGAGAACAGAGGTTACTAGACAGTTATATCTGCAACTGGTATTCAGAAACATCCCAAAAGTGACAATAATATGAATATGCACAAGGAGCTAGCTTGTTACAATAGTGGAGGGACATATTCACAGTCTTTCCTTGGAAGCAAGTCTCAAAATACAAATCACTGGGCCGGGGATTTAGCTCAGTGGTTCTGGTGCCTGCCGGTTGATCCCCGGTAACCATATACAACAATACCATGCATGGTGACTCATACGCACCAGCAATCAAAACCACATACCACAGTGCCAGGTGTGGTGGCTCATGCCTGTAATCCCAGCACTTGGGAGGCAGAGGCAGGAGGATTGCTGTGAGTTCAAGGTTGAGTTCCGGGCCAGCCTGAACTACAAAGCGAGATCCTGTCTAAAAAAAAAAAAAAAAAAAATACAAATCACTGTGTTTGCCTATTTTCCAAGTTATTATAGCACTGGCTTTGCATTCATTCAACTTGTTTTATTCCAAATGTTCATAGAAGAATCTCACATCAAAGCTGATTTCCTCATGACTTAGTAAAGTTTGTACTTTCTTTCTTCCTCTCCTCTTTTTCCCCTCCTTCTCCTCTCTTTTCACTTCATATCCTTCTCTCTGTGTGTGTGTGTGTGTGTGTGTGTGTGTGTGTGTTCCTGTGTCTCTGTCTTTCTCTGTATCTCTCTGTCTCTCTGTCTCTCTCTCTCTCTGTCTCTCTCTCTCTCTCTGTGATCATCCTTAAGATGATCTTAAAAGGAATTACACTGCACAGGTGGGCTTAGTGGTGTAGGCCTGTAATCTCAGCCCTCAGAAGACTGATGCACAAGGATCCTTGTGAGTTTGAGGCCAATCTGGGGCTATATAGTGAGTTCAGAGCCAGCCTAGGTTATATAGAAAAATCCTATCTCAAAACACCAAAGAAGAAAAAAAGAATTTAGCTCAATTTACTCCACAGCCATCCTGGCTGCCGCTGTCTGTCCCCTGAAATATATAATGTACCCTTGCAGTGGTGGAGAAAAGCTAATTGAAAGGGAACACAACACTCTCACACAGAGACATTCGAATTCAGATTTATAGGTTCTGTGTAACCAAAAGAACTTATTTTCCAGCAAGTATCACAGTTCTGATCATATTTCAGTGCAGAACAATCTGAGAATAAACAAGTGATCAAGCTGTAATATATACAAGAGTTTCCTGAAATAGACAAAAATACTCTTTTCCTGAATGCAGTGTATAAATAAATATTCTCACTGAGAGAGGTTTTATGCTGCTGTGTGTGTTGATTAGACATGTTTTCATTCTTGTGAGACTGGAATTATAGCTCTCAATAAAGTCTGCACACCTGTCCCTAAATATGTGTGTGCAGTGCTTGTACATTTAGGTATTGCCCCTCCAACCTTCATATATCCACCTCACTTCATTTTGACTATCCTGATGAGAATGCCACTGTGTTCTAAGTATGACCTGTGTATAATGCCTGGTCAGTGTGAGTGGATGGAAGAATGAGGTTTGAGAGGGAAGTCGATATGTAAGTAAGAAGTATTCAGGTGGGGCACAAAACACCCTTAAAGAAAAGGTGAAGCAAATTCTATTAAACTACCAGGTGTTTGCTCCTTGGGCCTACAAAATATTTCAATTTATAACATATTTAGTTTACAATGCACAGGGTTGCAGGAAAAATAATACTTTCAGACATGTCCTCTGATTTGTCTATTAGAAATAATTAATAAGAAAGCAAATGACAAGGTCTTATAAGAAGGAAATTATTTTTCCCTATTGGGAAAATAATGACAATAAAGATGTGTCATGTACTGATACAAACCCTCAGTGTTGAATGTGATCATAATATATATAAAATGTACCAATAAAATCAATTAAAAATTTTTTTTAAAAAGAAAGAAATTAGACTAGTCATGCAAGTAAAACAGAGCAAAAGTAGAATGATGAAGGTAGGATGAGGCTGAACGAGAATAAAAAGCAACAAAGATAAGAGTTTGCCTGCTTCATAAACTTGATAAACTACCTGCAGATCATCTGGATCTTTCTTTGAGTTTTTTCCTTGTGGCTTCTTTGTTTTTCCTTTTGTGGTATTGCAGTATATTTTCTACTGAGCTATATTCCCAGACTCTCTCCTTTTACATTTTGAGGCAGGGTCTTAGTAAGTGGCCCAGGTTGGTGTTAATCTTGCTTTCCTCCTGGTTCAGCCTGCCAAGTAACTGGGATAACAGGTACGTACCACAACGCTTACATTCTTTCTGTTCTTTCACTTTTAACTCAAATGCAAGGTTGACTTATCAAATTGAAAAATGTATCAGATGAAAAAATACAGAAATAGTGTGACATTTCTGGTCACAAAGGAAGCAGGCCAATGTAGAGAACCAAGTTACAAGGAAGGGAAACCTGATGTATGGGCAAATAGGTATTTTGTCTCTATTTTTTCCATTACACTGTTTCAGTGTCTGTTTTTATTTTCACCATAACAAATATCAGAATCAAAATTACATTAGACAAGCTTTAGAAGAAGAGAAACTAGAACATAGTCCAGGGAGAGAACATTAAAAACAACAGCAACAAAAATAACATCTGGAAAGACTGTCCTAAAAATTCTGCTTACTACATCATATAAACCTCAGTTAAACAAAGAGGAACTTGTCAATGAAATTCCAAAAGAAGTGACTTATCTTTGATTGAGGTGGGGACTACGAGGCCTCAAAACTCCTGCGTATCCTAGACCTCTTGACTTTTATAGCTTACAGATTTCTTATCTCATTTTCCTAGGAATATGTAAGATAGACATCTCTGTTTACATGCCATGGCCTGAAAAACCCCGATGAAAACAGAAATCATGTTACCAGTGTCTCTCTATTCTTGTTTTTTTTTTTTTTTTTTTTTTTTTTTTTTTTTTTTTTT
>PVIR01004876.1:0-21024 GCA_004026965.1 Petromus typicus | reverse complement strand
AATTAAGGAAATGTTCTGAAGAACTCAAAGTTTTCTAAGTGTTGTTTATTAGTACAATGCCAGCTGTGGACACTTCTATGTCATGTTGTTGGCTCATTTTCTTCCTTTGTTGATTATTTTTTTTTCTCTAGGGGATTTATTCTTAGAATCTATTGAAATTAAAGAGTTCAGTGGAAGTGGATATAATAAATAAAACAGTTTTGATATAAAAAACAAATTTAAAGGAATACTTGATTTATTCTTGTTGGGACTAGAATAACAAACCTATGGCTTCCAATAAAACACTATCCAATTCTCTTAAACCCTTAAGAATTAATCTTTAAAAATTAATCTTAAGAATTAATCTGAAAAATTAAATGTTTCAAGTCAGCTTATAAAACATGTCAAGAGTAGATGCACAAAATCTTCCTAGAGTTTTAAATCAAGTTTGCTCAGATATTGCCACATCAGGCTCAGGCTTGATAGTTAAGCTCAATTCTGTTAACTTCACTGGCTTTGGAATCTGCCCCTTGGGATTTGAGAAAAACAATACAGTGGTCTGGGTAGGCCACTGAAGAGTGACCTTAGGTACTATGTATGGTCCTTAGCCCCTTTCTTTCTGGTACTGTTCCCCTGCTTTTCTTCCTGGGTATTCACAAACTAAACATCTTCAATCTGCACAAGACCTTCTGCCATGATGTTCTCTCCTTGAAGCCAGCTGACTCTGGACTGAGAACTTAAGCAAATTAAACTTCTCTTCCCTTAAATTCAGGTGTCAGATATTTTGTCTCAACAACAAGAAAGCCACTATACTAGGGAATAACTGGATACTGGCTATCCTCGGGCTAAAATAGCTTACTGCCATGCCCATTTAAAAACTGTATGTTGTTCATACCACTCCAGTATATTTTCTGTGAATATACAAGGAATTTGTATGTGTGTGCTTCACAGAAAAACTTATACAAGTTTTCATGAAAAAACCAAGTGAAAGTACAATAGAAAATTATAGAATTGTATGTTATATATTGTGAAATAGAAAATGCTCAAAGTAAAATAGGGTGAAGGGGGAAAAATAATGAGATTATAACAAAAAAGTAAGGAAACAAATTTTATGTATATGGGGGGGCGGTAGGGTGGGTAGGGCTATGGGAAAAAAATGAGAATTAAGTTGTGTCTTATACTGGTACAAATCCCCATTATGGAGTGCAATCATGATGTGTATATGTAATGTACCAATACAGATAATTTTAAAAAAGAAAGAAAATTATACGTTTTCACAATGCAAATTCAATATGTATAGAACTTCTATTTCCTGTTCCAAATCTGTGTCTATGACTAACTTCTTCTTCTGAGTGCTCGGATTATAGATGTGAGCCACCACATAAAGCACTGTGTTGTGTGGTACTGATTGCTGGGGCATGAGTCCCTATGCACTGCATTGTGGTATGTGGTTACTAAGGATCAAATTTGGGGCTTTGTGCTTGTAAGGCAGAAGCTGGAACCACTGAGCTAAATCCCCAGCCCAACTCAGCATATTCTTGATATCTCTGTCAATGTCTTCATACAGCTACTCTGTTGATTTCACCTTTTAAAAATCATTTTAATCCCTTTACCTCCTACTCCACTGTTAAACTTCTTAGTCTCTCAGATTTCTTCTTTGCCTCTTTCTTTTCAACCTAACTGACAAGCTGCCATTTAACCATCACTCTGAAAGTCCAATCTAAACTTTTGTGAAAATGACAGAGTGTTGAATAGCAGAAAAACAGCCTCTCCAAGATCTGGTGTTCAGACGCTGAAATATAGTATTGTGGGGAAGAAAAGAAGGAGAGAAGTTGGTTTCCAGGACCCAGCATAGCTCTGAAGTGAAAATTGAAGCCCAAAGGGAGGGTGAAGAAAGGAATGCCAATAAAGAAGAAAGAGATGGCAAGTGGCACTTTCTCCCTGAGCACTGACTCACTCTGTGAGAAGGGTGGCTTGAACCTACAGATGCACAATGACTACTGGAAGCCCCAGAGGCCTCCGCAGAGAAACACATCAGTGGAATGGAGCAGTGGACTCAGTGGACTGCAATGGATGATGAGTTACTCTGGTTCAGATGTCTCACGGGAGAGGGCCATTGGCTGGGAGCCATCATGGAGAGGATACGAACTGAGCTCAGACCTCAGAGTATCTGTAAGCTAATTCCATCAGGATGAGGCAGAACTGAGTTGGAGTTGGCAGAAAGTGAAGGAGCCAAGTTCACGTAAGCAGGAAGCACACAGAGTCCTGGGGAGTGAACAAAATGGGATTGAGCTTCACAAACAGAAACTAGTCTGAGCTTCAGAACTAAAGGTACAAGCTTCCTGGGATTATCCAGTACCCTGTCATAAATCTACAAATAACTTATTGAGGTTTTTCAACAATGATCTGGACTTTGTCTGCTCACTTTGTTTAACAGTGACAGCAAAGGCACACCCTGAAGTGGACTTTTTATCTTTTATTTTCTTCTTTTCTTGTTTTTAGTTTTGTTTTGTTTTGTCCTTTCCTGATTGTTGGTCTTGTTTTTGTATAAGTGTGAACACTATTTTATTATTTCGTTGTTGTTGCTCCATTCTGCTCTTGTTTTTATTTCTTCCCTCTTTCCACCAGTCTCCATTTGTTCTCCAGCTTTGCTTCTAGTTTCTTACACTTCTTTCATTTCTCTATTTTTCCCACTAACTCCGTTTAAATTTTCTCACCTGAGGGTAACATTGCCATATTGAAGTCATATTTACTATACACAATTTCCTACGTTTTTTTAGATTTTGTTACATAATCATTAATGTACCTCATATGGTTAAAGTTGACAAATTAATAGTTACACAGTCTGTCATTTTCTAGGCTGTCTTTGATGCTATTGTTATTGGTAACTGTACTGTTTTACCCAAGGTAACATATTGTTCTAATCAATTGTACTTGCTCATTGTCCAAAACTGAGATTGCCTAAGGGTCATAAACAATACTAGTATGCCACTGCCAAAGAACCATGGGCTAGGCCAAATAGGCAGCAACTTCTCATCCCTAATGAATTGAAGAGGTAAGTTCTTGCAACAGACTTAAAACTCAAAAGCCAGGTACACCTAGAAGACATTTTTGAGAGGTAGTCATTTTCTAAGGATTCTAGATTCCAGCAATAAAGCTACTTACCATGAGCCATTCACAAGCTTCAACCCAGGAATTAAACTTTTGAAAACTAGAAAATGAGAAGACACTTAATGAAAGATTTAGTCGCAAACTTCAAGTATAGGAAAGACAATGAGATAGAACAATTTGAAGGTTACCTACCTGGACATTGTGAAGTGGTAACAGCAGAAAAAACAAAGCAGATAAATGGGGCTCTAGAAAAAAATAAAATCAGAAATAATTTATCAGACAACTACAGAGATGGTGACCACGATGATAGACATGATTAGTGACTCTACAGAAGATACACATAAACACACACACACACACACACACACACACACACACAATAGAGGAGTTTAGCAAAATGATGGAAATCATGAATGCCCAGAAAGAAATGGAATCTGTGAAATAGATTAAAATAGATATTCAGGAGATAAAAAATTCCATTGAATAGCAATGAGCCAATGTGAGTACAGAATATCAAATAGAGGAGAGAGGACTGTAGTTAGCAATCATAAAAAAAATTTTTTTTTATTTTTAGTTTTTTGAGACAGGGTCACGCTTTGTAGTTCAGGCTGGCCCTGAGCTCACTATGTAGTCCAGGCAAGCCTCAAACTCGCAATAATCTTCCTGCCTCTGCCTCCCAAGTGCTAGGATTACAGGTGTGAGCTACCACACCCAGCATTTGTGATGTGTGGTACTGATTGCTGGTGGGTGTGAGTCACAATACCCACCACTGTGGCATGTGGTGCCAGGGATCAAGCTTGGTACCTTGTGCTTGCCAGGCAGGCACTAGAACCACTGAGCTAAATCTTTGGCCTGAAAGATTTCTTAAAAATATCAAGGGACCACAAAAAAATCAATCTAAGAGCTGCTAGATGATGAAAAGAAGAATAATGTTAGATTGATGAGTCAAGGAAAAAGCAGGAGATAGCACAAACATTAAAAAAATTGTTCACAGAAGTAATGGTAGAAAAGTTCCCAAGCAAGGGAAAAGAATTTGACATACAGATAAGTGAGGAAAGTAGAATGTCAACTATGAATTTTTTTAAATCTACAGCATGCCAGAGATTTAGCTCCGTGGTTCTGGTGTCTGTCTTGCAAATGTAAGGTCCAGAGTTCAGTTCCTGATAACCATATACCACAATGTTGGGTGTGGTGACTCACACTCACCAACAATCAGTACCACACAGCACAATGCTGGCATGGTGACTCACGCCTGTAATCCCAGCTCTTGGTAGGCAGAGGCAGGAGGATTGCTGTGAGTTGGAGGCTTGCCTGGACTACACAGTGAGCTCAGGGCTAGCCTGAACTACAAAAGTGTTGTAATCTGATTGTTAGGCCCACAACAAGAGTGTAAGGCACGGAATCATGCAGCTAACTCCGGGGAGATTTTGAGAACATTTCTATTTTTATTGCAAGATACAGTTTTACAGCAAATGGCAGGAGGTATAACCATACCGGTTAGCTTGGTCACAGATTGCTTGAAGCATGTAGGGAAGTGGGCAGTTGTGGACTGATTGTGTGGTTTTGGCCAAGGGAGGAGTCACAAATAAGTAGGCAGGGCTGAACTCCAGCCCAGCCAAGCCTGGCTTTCACCTTCATATCCCCCTTTTGTGTTTGACTCTAAAACCTCACCCAAAAGCACAGTATTGTAAATCTTTTACAAGAAAGTCTATTTGGGTTTGTCTATATCTATGGGATGCCCACCTGACATATTTAAATCTAAACACAATATTATAACAACAACTTAAATATACTTAATGTTTTGATAGCATATATCTAATTTTTACACACCATGAATTATCTAATTACTTATTATCACAGTTTTTTGTTCTCATAGGTGTATAAGTAAACTTGAAAGTAATACGGTCTTTATGATAACTGTAGCATATATTTAGAGATAACAGTACATGTGATCTAGAAATATTTACATGCTAAGAAAAGTACTAATGTTAAATTTTTAAAGTAAAAATAAAAAGCAATATTGTTACTGAGGCCTCTTTAGTTCTCTTCATAAAACAGTATCTTATCTATGTGATTTTTAATAGCCACATGACTATAATAAAAATGTAAAGACAAATATAAATGCTTAAAGGTTAAATACAACATAGCAAATGAAAATATACCTCAATGTTTTTAACTACATAATATATACAATAACCAGGAGTTATATCTCATATACAATAAACCTTACCAAACAGAAGATTAATTTAAAGAGGTAGAAAGAAACAGACATTTTTTGTAATGATTAATAAGATGTCAATAATGCTCAATCAGCAACATATGTACAAGATGACTTGAGGTTCTAATGTATAAGAATGAAAACACAGAAAGCCTTTTTATTTTCAATGACAATTTAAAGTTGAAAATGTAATTTTAAATTTTGTCTTTTTTGACCAACTCAAAAAACAAGCTATACAGAGCTGAAATAATCCACAGCTAACAATAGGCCTTGAATAAAAACCATGCTGTAAACTGGCAACAAAACCTGTCTACAAAGTATATCTACCATGGATATTAATAAAACAAACATGTTTAGTACCTTAGTCATATTAATACATGATCACTTAGAATTTGGCAGCCTGTAGTCAATAATAAGCAAGTAAAAACAATTTTTTAAAACTTTTCTACTGGATGTTTAAGAACAAGTTATAATGAGACCTATATTAAAAAGTTAATCTCTTACTATCTAACAAGGTCAAACAGGTCTCTTCAGGTAGTACCTTGGAACCATGAAGTCTCTCAGCTCTTCCGTTAGTGTCAACCATCAGGATATGTCCTGGCCTTGCTTGACCATATTGCTTTTTGCAAAAGCATGAGAGATTTATTTTTCCTCCGGGTGACACTTCTTTGGCACACTTTTGTAGAATCACAGGATCTCGTGGGGAAGGTTCCTTTATGTATTGGATTTTCAGTAGAAGTTGACCTTGGCAGGCCAGGGCCAAAATATGTGCTGCCTTTTTAGCCTAGTTACCCGTTTAGTTTTGGTCTCTTAAACTTTAGTTGCTAAACACCTAGGAGAGAAGATCAGTAACATTAGCACTTGCAATAGAAGTAATGATCTCCACTATTATAAATCTACTGCATAAAAAACATTAAAGCATAATGTCTTTAATTAAGCTATTAAAGCATAGTTAGGCAGCTATTACAGTTGCCAATCATAGCTGTTTTAGTGGTTGAATAACTGTCTAATGTTAATATACAAGGGCTTTAGCCAAAGAACTATATTAATATAATAGTTGTGTAATCTTTGTGGTGTACTTAAAGGTTTCTACTGTAAAATAGCCATTGTTAGATGTACTTACTCCCTCCAAAATGTAAGGCAGATGTCTGAATCGAAAGGTGAATATCATACACAATGTTTGAAGACCTGTACAATAATGGAGTTTAAATACATCTTGTACACCAGTAACCAGCAACAACAAGCATCACAACTATATAAATCCTTACATCCTTCAATGTAATTTTGTACCAAAGGCATTTTTGTAATAATACTCTCTTTTTTAAAAAAATGAATATTTTGAACATGACCAATGTAAACACATCATAATAATGCATTTAGAATTTGACCAATATAAATATTTTACAACAACATTTTTAGAACTAAAACCTTTGATGATGACCAGTGCTACCATTCTGCAATAACAATGAGGCAACATTTGTTGGTCTGAGTTTTCCACAAAGTTGTGAAAATATTGGTGGTCCCATTAGTGAACAAAGACCAAAATAATTATGTTCTGAGCAGCTGCTCCTCTGTTGACCAAAGGGGGTTTTACTTAGCAGTATCCCCAACTTTAAGATTTTTTTACTTAAAGGACAGAATATGTATTATTCATTTATTATGAAAAACCAGATTATGGCAATAAATATATTGCCTGTAGCTGATAAAACTTGTTCGGATTATAGCAATTAAGGGAAAACACAGTAGTTTTGTGAGACAAGTCTGAGCATCACTTAGATCAGTTAGCACCCTATGGGAAGAAGGGCATGCCTTTAAAAACTTTCATTTCACTTAATAATAGGTGCATATCTTTTAGGGAAAAATATTTCAAGATTAAAAGAAAGGGAAAATTATTTTGAGCTCAAACAAAACAATTGCACAGATAACTTGTATGATTAGACAAGCAGACAAACATATAAGACAAATTATAAAATTAGAGTGCAATCCAATATATTTGGCCAAACTGAATTACAATAACTCTTGTAAAGTTTTAAACTCGTATTTGTACTTAAGATGGCTCAAAAAATTTCTTTGTAGATCAATTGACAGAGATTTCTTATGATTAGAAAATAGAAGCACTTTATACCTGCATGAAACACTGTTAAGTTACTCTTTTGGGAGTTAGAGACAAGAGACTATACTTGCACATCTTGAGAAGCATTAGCACTATTTGTGGTGAGAGCAGCGCACAGCAGAACAACCATCATGGGTACAGGGATGGGTTTGGGTGTTCTAGATGGAGCTTTATTTTCTGCTTGATCACATAATCCCTTTAGGGCTCCCCAAGTCACAGGAGGTGCCCCTTTAAGAGGATGAAGGCGCCTCTTCTGTGGTGGGACTTCCAACAGCATTGAAGCCATCTTGCAGGTGGATGGAGTCTGGTCTGACATTTCTTGCAGGAAACCACATAGATTGTTCAGTGTCCTGAGGGAAAACACAATCAAACCCTCCCCCTTGTCAATAAGGGATCAGGGCCTTTCCAAGCATTGTTAAGGGGGTCTTTCCATAATACAAGTGGGGTATAAGAAGTACCTTTTAATGGTTCTCAGTGTTTAATAATTGGACTAAGATGATTATCATCAAAAGTAAGGAAATTAAGAGTGAATATGGCTAAATTAACTTTATCAGATGGGCTAGTAGCTAGTAAGGTTTTTTGTTTTAAGAGCATCTGTTTAAAGGAGCAGTGGAACCTCTCTATAATTCCCTATCCTCGAGGATTACAAGGGATGCCTGTGATAGGAGCTATATTGCAACTATCACAAAATTCTTAAAATCCTTAGATGTGCAAGCAGGCCCATTGCCAGGTTTTAATCTATAGAGGATTCCCATAGTGCAGAAACAGCGAAGCAAGTGACTATGACTTTTTTTCTCCTATTGCTGCTGTCACACAGGAAAAACCAAAGCAAGTATCAATGCTGGAATGGACATATTTTAGTTTACCAAAGGCAGCAACATGAGTGAAGTCCATTTGCCACAAGGAGTTGGGCTTTAAGCCTTGGGGCTTCACACCAGAAGTCTGAAGGGGACCAAGGGGCAATAGGGGGCAAACGGGTACTGCATGCACAGACAGTTTGCTTGCTTTGTTCTGAAGTCAGAGAAGGGAACATGTGTGCTAAGCTCTTAGTAGACTGATGGAAAAGCTTATGGCTATTAACTGCTAGAGGTACGACAGCTGCCAGGAAGCTCAAAACTGCTCTGTCAATAAGATGATTTCCAGCAGCCAAAGGTCCTGGAAGACCAGAGTGGGCATGCACATGTTGTGTACACAAGATGAACTTGTGCTCTTGTAAAAGTTGTCGTGTTTTCATAAGCAAGGTATCTAGAGCTTATTCTGGGAATGCTTTGAGGATAGCATGAGGAAGTGTGGGCAATATGCCAGCATACTATGAACAGGCAGTGAATAGATTAAAGCTTTGATCAACAAAATGCTCTAAGGCCATTACAATAGCCACTAACTCTTTTACTTGGGGAGAACCACAAGTTTCCTGAATTTTAAATGTGGGCTTATTCTTTGTTTTAGGGTCTATTACAACAAATCCATACTTTAAAAGGCTGCCATACATGAAGGCCAGTGGGAATTTGGGACAGCCTGAGTAGAAATAGGATCAAAGAATTTTAAAGGCAAGCTCACGAGTCCTGGTGACAATTTATGTTTGGCATAATGGTTATGGTATCCAAATAGATAGATATCATCAAAAGTAAGGAAATAAGAATGAATTTGGCTAAATCCTCTCAGACCGCCCATGTTTATGTGGAGGCTTGGGCTGGGCCAAGGTGGAAGAAGGAATGCAAGGGGAAGGTTTCTCCCTGGACAAGGGAGGGGCAATTGACACTGAAACAGATGAAGAACCCAGAAGAGAAATGGGTTTGGGAGAATGGTTATCTATTTGGATAGATATCTATTTGGATATCTAGATATCCTTCCAGCACAGCACAAAATGTGTCACTGGAGGACAAGAAAGAAGGAACAAGGCAAGTTTCTATAAGTAGCATAATAGTGTCAGGTTCTGTGCCAAAGACTTGTAAGGCATGTTTTCTTAACTTTAGGAGGATCTTTCCCACAATAATAACAAAGGCACATATCTTCTTATGGGAAGAGCTAGATGACCAATGTGTCCATTCTATAGGCCCTTGGTTTTGCCACAGATAGGCCAATGGGGCTTACAGATGTTGATGCAGAACAAGTCCCAGCAAAGGAAGGGAAGGACTGTATCTCATTAACAATGCATGTTGAAGTTCAGAATTAACCTTTTACAAAGCTTTCACAGCATCAAGAGATAGCTGCCTTCTCAGACTAAGGGAGGCTTGGGGAATTGTCTGAGATGAGAGGAGGGTTTTAAAGGCTAAGGGCAAACACTTCAAACCCTGTAACAGCTCATGTTTCTTCAGGGATTTGTGAAACTGAGGAAAAAGTCAGGAAGGGGTAACCCATCTTCTTCATCTGAGGCAGAGGTGGCCTTGGTGTCAGAAGAGGAGCTACGCTCTAGAGAACAGCAAGATACAAGATAGTGATGCTCTGTAAGGGGGTCGCCAATTTGGAGGAGGGACTTCCGTTATGTCATTTTCTTTCTTGCTCTCAGACCTCCCATGTTTATGTGGAGGCTTGGCTTGGGCCAAGGCAGAAGAAGTAATAATGCAAGGGGAAGGTTTCTCCCTGGACAAAGGAGGGGCAAATGACTCTGAAACAGCACTGTAATCCCAGCACTCAGGAGGCAGATGCAGGAGGATGGCTCTGAGTTTCAGGTTGGCCTGGGCTACATAGTGAGTTTAGGGCCAGCCTGAACTACAAAGCAAGACCTAATCTAAAAAAAAAAAAAAAAAAAAAAAAAAAAAAAAAAAAAAAAAAAAAAAAAAAAAAAAAAAAAAAAAAAAAAAAAAAAAAAAAAAAAAAAAAAGCAAGGGTAGCTATTCTATTTATAGACAAATTGAATTTCAAGTCAAGATTGATTGAGACAAAGAAGGTAACTACATTCTTGTAAATGGAAAAACTCAAGAAGTATAAGTAACAATCATAAATACATATGAACCAAATACCAGTGCACCAAAGTACATAAAAAATAATGAACATGAAAAATCAAATATGGACTAACACAATTTTAATGTGGGACCTCAACACCTCACTGTCAAAATAGACTGATCAGCTAGGTAGAAAAATCAACAAGAAATATCAGAACTACACTTCTGAATAAATGGACTTAGTAGATGTCTACAGAGTGTTCCATCCCACAGCATCAGAATACCCATTCTTTTCAGCTGTGCATGTGAAATTCTCCAAAACAGATCACATACTAGCTCATAAAACATTCATAAATTAATGCAAAGGAATTAAAATTATTCGATGCATATTATCAGACCATAGTGCAGGGAAATTGGTAATCAATGGCAAAAGAATCTACAAGAACTTCATAAACACATGAAAACTAAAGAAGACCCTCCTAAACAACCAATGGGCTCCAGAAGAATTTATAGAAGAAATTAGCCAGCTTCTACAATTAAATGATAATGCTAGTACAATATACTGGAACTTATGGGGCACAATGAAAGCCATCCTATGAAGGAAATTCTTAGAGGTGAATTCCTGTATCAAAAAAACAGAGCAAGCTCAGATGAACAACCTAGAGTTGAACCTCAAGCTTCCAGAAAAATAAAAGCAAGTCTAATGCAAAGCATACAGGAGGAGGAAATTATAAAGATCGGAGTGGGAATTAATGCAATGAATACTAAGAGAACAATACAAAGAACCAATGATTCAAAGAGTTGGTTCTTTGAAAGACTGGATAAAATTCACAAATACTTAGACAAACTAATGTTAGGTCAAGTAAATTGGACACACAAACTCAAATATTGCATGAAAGACAAATAATGGGAAAAAAGGAATTGTAATTTATTGCAAACAATATACAGTATCTAAAAGTATACTTTGATTTAGTACAATTGTCTTACATGTTTAATATATTCTTGGCTTATTAGTCTGGTTTTCAGTTTTTTCATATAGTAATTTTATAAGGTCTTACGAATTGGAAACAGCATATATGCTCTAAGACATTGGTCCTGTAAGCAGGGAGAAAAACAGGCAAATTACCTGAAGTATTTTGGGAATTTTATAGTTCTTTTTGAGTAAGATATATTGGTACTTTTTTTTTACACTATTTGGGATTGAACATAGGACCTTCCCACTAAGCTAATATTTTGAATACTGTGTTGAAGAGGAATTGTTTCAATCCTTTTCTTGCTCCTGATTTACAAGGGAAAACTTTCAGTTATTCTTTATCTAGCAAGTTTGCCATAAATGGCATTTATCAAATTGAAATAAGGGTTCTTCTATATTTATTTTCTTTAGGTTTTCATAAGTCATGAAAGAATGTAGTAGGTACTAGGGGCTCCCATGGGAATCCATTGGAAATTATGAGTAGTGTACTGAATGTGCCCCAAACACCTAGACAGTGTAGCTTGTATTTTGTCATGTCAGTCAAGCCTTCTCTGTCGTCACAATCCTACTGCTCACCAGCGCTGGAGTGCTACTGATTACAAGATGAAGTTGTGTGGCATTTTGTTCCATCCGGTTCTCCTTTCAGCTTCTCTGAACCCACGCACAGTGCCTCACAGGGAGGTTAGAGTGTATGTAAGCTGGTCGCATCAGCCAGGCCAGCTAGCTTCCTGTGCTGATCTTCTCCCAAGATGGTATGTACATTTGGCCTGCGGAGGGGTTAGGGTGCTGTGATCCAAGAGTGGTCTGGTCTCACCTCACATATGCCCTACACACTAGATATTCTCTTCATATCAGACTCTCTTTCACTTTCATCTCAGGGTATAGGATCTGTTTTGTTCCAACACCAATTTGGAGACAGTTACCTTTGTTGTCCCCTAAGCAGCTATCTTCTCCCCTTGTCTGAGCATATTATTTTTATCTTGAAGGCAATGTTGCAGCCTAAGAAGGACAAACCAAAGATTCAGGAAAAATAATCACCAAAAAGTGAGAATACTTACAGGCAGTTATTTAAAGAATCTGTGTCATTGCTAGTAAAAGAATACATGTTTTATTCTAACATTACTGGATAATCAAATACGTATAAGAGTAATTAAGTTTATAAGGGAGAAGATTAGACTGTTCCCATTTAATGATTTCTCAAGGAAGCAGAAGCAAATTAATCAACTGAAAGAATATAGAATGAAATTCAAGTCACTTTGTTGGTTCAATGAATAGAACTCTAACTAAAAATGTATAGCAAGTGTTCTATAGAAACTATATTAAATTTGCTAAGGAAGATAACCAGTACTTTCTGGTTAAAGGCTGTATCTTACATTATGGAGGAAATCTAAAATTTCAGTTGAGCAGCTGTTAAGACTTCTAAGCAGATAACACTAAATTTAAATTGGAAATTGTGTACCTACTTACAAGAAATCTTGTGGCAAAACAATGTAAGATTTCTATCTGAAACAGAGACTAATCTGCACAATAAAATGTCTGTGGCCACACACATTTAGTATACCCAGTGGAGGGAACTATTGCATGAGGTGCTATGCCAGGCAATCCACATCATTCCTTTTCCATCTACTCAAGTCTATGTCTCAGTGTAGCCACATAGATGGCTGAATTTAGCACAAAACTTCCTATCTAGAAAAGGAATTTATCATTAAAAGATCTGTCCTGCTGAGACTGTATTATGTAAGAAAGATCACTATGCTTAAGGTTCAATGAGTGCAGTATTGAATGATGTCCAACACCTAAAGTATGCAAAAATATTGGTGCAGTAATGTATTTCTTGTCTGTAAAGAAGGCTCAGCACAAATTCTGAACAAAAACTGCAGTAATTTACTCAGTTTTGGTTTTCTACTATAATTATTCTACAATTCCATCTTGCTTTTTACTAACTAGATATACGGGGTGGCAAGTTATTGCCCACCTTTTGATGCAAACCTTCTTATTATTTATAAAAGTAGGTGAGATAAGACTGGGGATTTAGCACAGTGGTTCCAGAGCCTGCTTTGCAAACACAAGGGCTCAGGTTCGATCCCTGATAACCACATACAACAATACCAGGCATGGTGACTCACACTCGCCAGCAATCAGAATCACATACCACAGTCCCAGGTATGGTGGCTTATGCCTGTAATTCCAGCACTTGAGAGGCAGAGGCAGGAGGATTGCTGAGTTTGAGGCTGAGTTGAGGACCAGCCTGAATGACAAAACAAGACCCTGTCTCAAAAAAAAAAAAAAAAAAAAAAAAGTAGGTGATATATAAATAAGTAGAGAAATTCAGTTTTGCTGCTAAACAAGATATTTTATGTTGAGTTTCTTTTAAGCAACAGAAAGTTATTTCTCACATTTATAGGATCTAGGAAATCAAAGATCAAATTGTTAGGGACTGGAGATTTAGCTCAGTGGTCCCAGTGACTGTCTTGCAAGTAGAAAGGCCCAGGTTAGATCCCCAGTAACCACATACAACAATGCTGGGCATGATGACTCACACCCACCAGCAATCAGTACCACATACCACAATGCTGGTTGAGTTTGTAATCCCAGCACTCACTCAGGAGGCAGAGGGAGGAGGATTTCTGTGAGTTCAAGGCTACAAAGTGAGCTCAGGGCCAGCCTGAACTACAAAATGAGACCCTGTCTCAAAAAATAAAACAAATCAAGTTAGCAGATTTAGTGTTTGATAAAGGACCACTTTCTGGCTCAAAGACATCACTCTGGTCTTTCTAGCTTCGTATTTTAGGAGGAAAGGAATTTTCTGAACTCTTCTATAATAAGACTAATCCCATTTCATGAATTTGGCACCACGGCCTATTAGTCTTCCACAGGCTTCACTTAAAAATACAAAATATTGGGGATTAGGATGTCAATGTATGGATTTCACTGGGAGGGGGCATGAACAGTCTAGTATTCTACGCTGATAGTCCACCAAGTTCACATTCTTACACAGAGAATGTGCTAATATCCTCTCAATAGTCTGCAAAGGCTGAACTCACTGCAGCATCAGTTTGAAAGTTTAAAGTCCCACATCTTATCTAAGTATGATTTAAATTAGATAAAAGTGACTCAAGATATGATTCTAGGTAAAATTCTCCTCTATCTGTGAACACATGAAGTATAACAGGCACTTCAAAGGTAAAGTGGTGTAGTAGGGTTCTTGTCAGAAGCAGAACCAACACCATACAGACCGGTATATTATGTCTATGTGAGTGTTTCTGGAGATTGGCATTTGATACATGTAATTTGAGAGACTGGCTCAAAAGGCTGAGTCGTTCCATAATCTGCCATTGCAAGCTAGAGCCCAGAAGCACTAGCAGTGTGCTCAGAACAATATGAAGGAGAACCAGTGGCAGAAACCCAGACCAAATCCAAAAGTGCAAGAATAAGGGGCACTGATATTTGAAGGCAGCAGAAATTAATATCCAGTCAGGCCTGTGGTACACATCTGTAATCTCAGCACTCAGGAAACTGAAGCAAGAGAACTGCCACAAGTTTGAAGCCAGGCTGGGCTACATAGTGAACTCAAGACAAAAATGCAGCAAAATGTTTGGGTGTGAAGGCTTGGTACCAAAACAAGGTGCGGTGAGCTCAGGTATTTCACCTTGTACTGCTGCTCAAAGTAGCAGCAGTCAAGGCCGTTTCCTCAAGGTTACAATTTTGTTGTTTGTTGTTGTTAATCCTTTTGCTGTGAAATCCAAAATCTTAGCATGCAGGGAAGACTCTGCGACAATCCCTATAGTTGAAGATCCCACAGGGTGGGGCAGACATCTATAAGACATCCACAGTTCTCGACATGCTGGTTTTTCTTTGGGTCCATAATCCATCAGGTGATATCCATCTGTACTAGTCTTCTATACTCAGTTTACAGATTCAAATGATGATCTCTCCCCAAAACACTCCCATAGACATACACACAACATAATTACCAGCTATCTGGGCATCCTTAGTCCCATCAAATTGACACAGAAAATTAACTATCACAGTAACAATAATCTCTGTGTAAAGTGTTAAGTTTTAAGACTTCACTGGGAAAGAAAAGACAAAGAACAAAGAGAATAGAAAGGAAAAAAATGGAAACAGAGCTTTTATAAATTAGAAAATAGAATTCTTAAAGCCCTCTACATGAAACAGTCCTATGATTGTGAATACAGTAAGTTCCTGACTTAGGAACATTTGAGTTGCACATTTTCATGGATATGAAAGAGCTTTACATTAGGAACACTCCAGATGCAAACAAATTGCCGAAGTAGTTCATGTATCTGTTGGACATTGTCACAGCTGTGCTGTTGTGTGCTTATGTACAGTGTATTTTTGTGTGTTTTTAAAATGGCAAACATTGTATACTTGCATCAAAAGAAGATAAGATTCATTTTGTTGGACTTATGAATTAATTTGATATACCAACATTGTCCTGGAATGGAACTTGTTAGCTGGGGACTTACTGTATCTTTTTTTTTTTTACATTTTTTAATCTTTATTGGTACTGTATCTTATTCACCATGCATACTTGGCCTTTGGATGGAATGGCTGGCATGAAGCAGGTACTTAGTATTTTCCAAATGATTTACAATTTAAAGGTTTAAACATGTTATGGTATGCAGTATTTATTATTTTAAAGATACAAGTGCACCAAATTTCCCAGTACAAGAAAAATTATAATATCCATAATCAAAATAGATATGTATATGAGCTAATCTTGTCATTTTTATAGAAAAATATGTGATCAATATAAATACATATTTAAAGTTTAAATTTTATTACATCAAAAAACACAATACTATTAATCGACCTTAAAATACTTTCTTTCACTTGAAATACACTTGTATTTCTTGCCATTTTCTGAAGAAAATCTGAAAGACTTCTTTTGTGTCTTTATGAAGTGTGATTAAAAAAATATGAATGCTGCTCCCCAGTACTATCTCATGGAAAGGCAGATTCATGAAAACATTCTGGTGTGTCAGCATCTACCTCATTAACTGGGTCTGACACTAAGTAACTTCTGGCTCTTCCCCAAAGTCAAAATGGCCATCAAAGGTAAACATTTTGAATCCACTCAAGGCACTGAGGCAGGTAGGACAGCACAACTAAAGACATTCATGAAAGGACTTCCAGAATGTTCCACGAAGTGTAGATAAGAGTGTTCAAAACAAGGGGGAGTATTTTTTTTCTTGAGATAGAATCTCGCTTTTGTAGTTTAGGCTGGCCCTGAGCTCATTCTGAAGCACAGGCAAGCCTCAAACTCACAGCAATCCTCTTGCCTCCGCCTCCCGAGTGCTGGGATTACAGTACAGGCATGAGTCATCACACCCAGCATTGTGGTATGTGTTATCAGGAATTGAACTCAGGACCTTGAGCATGCAAGGCAGATGCCATAACCACTAAGCTAAATCCCTGGCCCCATAGGGGAGTATTTTAAGGGGAAGTAATGGCAATGTGTTCTGTACATAACAAAATTTAAAAAATTAAACATTAATCACGTTTCAATTATGTCTCGTCCATACATTACAAAGCAAATACCATTTAATCCACATAAGTGAGTGACTATAATATTTACTTCTTCAGAAGGAATACAAAATTTTATTTCCCACAGGTAGTATGAACAAATATTCTGGAATGTTGGATCATCTTAGAATCCTAAATTTTCTACTTACAACACTGGTAAATTTGTGGAATTACTCATTTCTGGCCTATTTCCTCATCTGTAAAAGTAGGATAATGATGGAGCCCATCTCACAGAGTTACTATAGGGATAATTCTTGGAAGAATTGTAAGGATTGTAGGATAACACTTGAAAACATACATAAAATATGCTATCCACATCTAAAAGCTTAATAAATGTTCCACTCCATGCTGTTTGTATCACTGAAAGCTCTAAAGGTTCACCATCACTGGTCTAGACCACGTTACATTATCAGCTTTCTTTCTTGTTGATTAACCAGATTGAAGAATACAGAGTGTACTTAAAGACACATATTGCTTTATTAAAATACACAAGGAAAAGAAAATCATTTCAGTTTGCATTTTTCAGCTGCAGCTTCTCAAAAGGAAAAGAAATGATATAAATATATTCAACATTGGAGCAACTAAATATATACAGCAATTTAATTAATATATTTCTTGGTATTGAGGGTTGAATTGAGGGCCTTCATAGTGAGCCACGTCTCTGGCCAGTTTTCATTTTCTAAAATTTTGAGACAGTCTCAGGAAGTCACCGTGTTGCTGGTGGTGGGTTTGAACTTATAATACTCACATTTCAGCCTCTCAGAGGTTTAGGATTACAGGAAGTGCCAATGTTTTTGGCTACAGAGTGAATATTAACAGAATTGAAAAGAGAAATAGCAATACAACAATATTAGGGGCCTTTGACATTTCACTTTCAACCATGGGTAAATGGTCCCCACAGCAACTCAATAAGGAAAAAATAGAACAAGATTACAGACATACGACATGTAATAGACATATAAACAACATCTCATACAAGAAATGAAGAATAGGTCTTAAAATTTATACATTTAAGAAGTTTAAAATCATATCAAGTATCTGTGCACCATAATGGTATGAGACTAGAAATTAGTAATGAGGAAAACTGAAAAAATTCACTAATATATGAAAATGAGATGCAAAATTCTGAACCAAAATGCCAAAGAACCAATCAAAAAGGAAGTATAAAATAAATCGAAACAAACAAAAAGGAAATGCAGTGTACAAAAACTTATGTGAGTGGCAAAAGCAGTTTATAACAGAAGCTTAAGCAGAAACTGCTTACATTTTTAAAAAGAAAATCTCACCTCAGGTACTTAAGTACATACCTTATGGAAATAAAGAGGAATAGTCTGAGCTAAAACTGCCCAAAAGGGAGGAGACAATAGACAGGACATTAGAAATGAAAGGAATGAAGAGACTATGAAAACAATAAGTGAGAGCTATGAAACTAAAAGGGAAATTTCCAAAAAACCTTTAGAAAAATTAAGAAAAAAATGAAGAAAATGAAAGAAGACATATTACAATGGATATCACAGAAACACAAAAGATCATAGGACTGTATTATAAATGACTATATACTAACAAATTCGATAACCATTAAAAGTGGATGAACTTGGGCCGAGGACGTAGCTCAGAGGTGCCTGGCAGGCACAAGTTCTAGAGTTCGATACCCAGCCCTGAAAAGAAAGAAAAGGATGAACTCCTAAAAATGTATACCTTCCACCTTCCAAGACTGAATAATGAAGAAGCACAGCCTCAACAGATCATAAGTATATTGAATCAATAATGAAAAAACTCTCAACTAAAAAGTCCAAGACTTAATGATCGCACTGATAAAATTCTTTGAAATAGCTGAAGAATTCCCTTCATGTTTTCAACTTTCTAAAATAATGAAAGTTCTTACCACTTCTACTCTGCATAGTCCTAGAAATCCTAGCCAGAATAATTACATAAGAGAAAGAAATGAGGCACTCAAATTAGAAATAAAAAAAATACTCTTTTTGCAGATGACATGATCTCATGTATAGAAAACCCTCTAGCTTCCATCACAATCAGTTAGAATAAACATTAAAGTAAAAAGACACAAAACCAAAATACAAAATCATTCGCAATTCTGCACATGAATAAGAATCTGAAAAAGTAATGAACCAAAAAAATCCATTTACAGCAGTATCAAAAATAAACTCTCTAGGAATAAATTTTTAAAAAGATGAAAGATATGTATACTGAAGAACATTTTTAAAAATACAGTGACAGAAATTCAAGGAGATACAAGCAAATGGAAAGGTATCTTGTGTTGATGGACTGAAGGAATTAATATTGTTAACATGTCCACACTACACAGTCATCGAAAGATTGAGTACGATCTCTATCAAAATTTCAATGAAATTTTTCAGAGGTAAAAAAATTGTAAAATTCACATGGAGCCCGGAGAGATTCAGAATATCCAAAGCTATCTTGACCAAGAAAAACAAGGATGGAAGCATCCCTTGAATTTAAGATACACTTAGAAAAGATGTTGCAATGGGAACAGCACAGTAGGGAATGGGGAAAAATGAGAATTAAATTGTGTTATATAGTGGTACAAATTCTCATTGTTGAGTGCAATCATAATGTGTATATGTAATGTACCAATAAAGATTTCAATTTTTTAAAAAAGGCAAATCAGTAAATGAAACAGAATGAAGGAATAAATTCACGCATCCATGGTAAACTAATATTGACAAAAATGTTAAGAATGCACAATGAAGGTCACCGAATCTGCACTGGGGTTGGGGCTTACTGGCCTCTAGGCCCACGCCGGAAGAGCACCCAGGGACTGAGTTTAGCAGCGAGTGGCCTGGGAAACGGCAACTGTGCCACCGAATCTGCGTAACTGAATCTGCACCAGGGTTGGAGCTTACTGGCTTCCAGGCCCAAGCCGGAAGAGCGCCCAGGGACTGAGGTTAGCAGGTCAGAGTCTAACTTTCTCCACAGTAACTGCTGAAGCACATCCAGTCACCTTGTATTGGTGAGTAGGTGGGCCTGTTGGACCATCAGCCCCTACAATTGCAGCTGCACAGGGCCTACAGCCTACTGGCCTCCAGGCCGACTGCACAAGTGAGCCCAGAGACTCTGTATTGGTGAACAGGCGGGCCCATTGGAACCTAAGGCAGCGCCATTGTAGCAGTGCAGGAGCCAGAGCCTTCCTGCCTCTAAAGCAGATGGAAGAAGGTGATCTGACTGTATTCATTGAGTGCCTCATATGGTGTGCCAGAACTAAGGGTTTTTCTTTAGGTCCCAATACAGATTGCAAAGAACAACCCAGGAAACACTGCTATTTTAAGGTTGCTAACTACTAGGACGAAAGTGACTTGCAACAAATAGCACCAGAAAACAGGGCAGGTCAGAGATGAGGAAACACTCAAAGTCTCAGATACAAAGATCCTCACCTCAAGGTAACACAGGGGGAAGGGAAATAGAGAAGTTTGAAGCCCAGTCTCCAGGGTCCTCAGAAATGGTAACCAAAGCAGATCTAGTAAAATGGAAAATAGAACTGATCTCTGAGATGACAGCAGATATCAGACACTGTCAACATGATAATTAATAAACCTAAAGAGGAAATCATGGAGTTGATAGAATCCAAGATAGCAAAAGCAATGGAACCTTTTAAACACCCATAAGCAGAAGTCCAGGAAATTAAGAAAGAAAATGAAAGATTGCACAAAAGAATGAATTTGGCAGAAGATCGAATTTCAGATGTAGAAGACAGGATTTCAACCAACGAACTGGAAAGGCATAATCTGTGGAAAAAAGCAAGCGATAATGAAAAGGCAATCGAACAGCTGCTAGATGATTGAAAGAAGAATAGCATAAGATTGATTGGAGTCACTGAGGAAGCAAGAGACAATGCTAAAGACATCAAAAAGCTATTCACACAGATAATGGCAGAAAACTTCACAGAAAAAGGTCAAGAATTGGACATACAAATATATGAAGCATACAGAACGCCACATGCCCGTGACATGAAAAAATCTGCACCTAGGCATATCATCATAAAAGTCCCAGATATCCAAAAAAAGAATGAAATACTGAAAGCAGCCAGAGAAAAGAAAACAGTTACATTCCAAGGGAAGCCCGTCAGGATCACAGCGGACTTCTCAACTCAAACACTCAATGCAAGAAGAGCCTGGAGTGAAGTCTTCCAAGCCCTAAAGGAAAACAACTTCCAACCCAG